>PVLD010017998.1:0-40176 GCA_004027595.1 Dinomys branickii | reverse complement strand
TGCGCCTCCCCTTCCCCCTCCCCTTTCCCCTTCCCCTCTCCCTCCTCCTCCTCCTCTTCCTCCTCCTCCTTCTTCCAGTACTGGAGATTGAATCTAGGGCATTTTCACTGAGCTATATCCCTAGCCCTTCTTATGTTTGAAAATTCTGTGACAGTGTCTGGTCTTTATGTGGCCCTGGCTTGGCTGGAACTTGTAATCCTCCTGCTTCAGCCTTCCAGAGTGTTGGGAATATAGGCATGCACCAGCTCATGCTTGGTTTTAATGATCTACTTTCAGCACTCATTATTAGAATAAAATCCTGTTATTTGTGGAAATATGGATGAAACTGGAGGACATTATATTAAGTGAAAGAAATCAGGCACAGAAAGACAAACACTTATATGTGGAGGCTGAGACATCACCTTACAGAAGCAGTGAGTAGAGCAGCGGTCAGCAGAGTTTGAGAATGGTGGGCAGCGAGGAGGACAGGAGAGATGCTGGATAACAGGGACAGAGTACAGCTGGATAAAATCAAACCAGTTCTATTGTGCTACAGAAAGTCCAGTCTCCATGGTTCCCAGTGATTAACTACTCTTTGTATCTTAAAGTAGCCAGAAGAAAGGATTTTGAATGTGACTAACACAAAGAAAAAATAATGTTTTAGGTCATGGCTATGCTAATTACCCAATATTTTACACATGTATTAAAATATCACACTGTATCTCATATATACATATAATTAATTGTCATTTAAAAATAAAAATATATTTTTAAAAATAGTATTTCATGTAAATAGCCAAATCTTATTTCAAAACTGGCTTAATAAATGTGTGTGTGTGTGTGTGTGTGTGTGTGTTTGTGAGTGTGTGTGAGTGTGTGCGTGTGTGTGTGTGTGTGTGCTGTGTAGTAAAGTCACTGTAATAGGACACAGAACATACACATCACACAGTAACATGCTCAGGTGAACATGCATACTAAGGTGAACTTCAGATATCATAGAACACAATGATATTCCTACATTAGTGATGAAAATCATACATTTTGTTATTAAGAATAAGTAGAGAAGTGGGGAAAAAAGAAAAAGAAAGAAAAAAAGAGAAAAAAAGGAAGAAGAAAAAAACCAAAATGGGTGAAGATTTGATACACCATCCTTAAATGTATTCTCTAATTCGTCTTTACATCCTGTGTATACATAAATTAAAAAGCAGGCAGGCTAGGAGTCACATGAACCCTTATTGTTACACAGTTGTCTGTTTCATGGGGGTTTTCTGCTAAAAAATAACAAGACACTCTTATTCCAATAAGACTGCTGAAAATCATTAACTGAGTGGTACAGGAATAAAGCCAAATAAAATTTTTAGTTTCCCCCAAACCACTGAAAGGCAATGCAGGCTTTTGCTCACCTAGAAAAGCAAGCAATCTATAAAACAAAAGAAAAATAAGTGCCCAGGCCAAGAGGCCCACGAGACCCCCAGGACTTAAACCCCAACACTAACGAGGGCATGAAGTCGCTGCTTCATGATTATCAGCAGCTCGTTATTTCCAAGATGAAGCCCAGCAAGTTAGAGGAAAGAAAAGCCTGTTTCCTCTTATAGTCTCTATCTGACAAATTTAGAAAAACACAGAAGTAAGAAATGCATGCCATTTTAGTTGCTTTCTTTTACTCCACAAACTTTGAAAAATTTACTCTGACCTTTGAAATGCTAATCATTTACTGAGTTTCCACAAACACATGAAAAGTTCATTGTTGGGCAGCAATTTAAATAGTTTCATTCAATACTTTGGAAATGAGACGAAAGTGCACAGCTTCATGGTAGTTAGTTGATGAGAAAAAAAAAAGTCTGATTCTCTCACAAATTGCTCTCCCTCTGTGTTAACATGTACAACAACCCAAACTGGCCGGGATTCAAGAGCTGCTAAAGTTCACGAGTGCCCCCCTCTGACGGCTGCTGGCTGCAAGGAAACAAATTCTCCATGCAAGCTGCTCGTCTCTGGAAGTTCTCTTTTCTCTTAAATAGGATAGCACATCATCATAAATCAGGTGTAAGAGAGAACATTCTGAAAAACACAAGTGCATGCAATCTCTAACAGGTATGTTGAAACCTGCGAAAATTATTCATTTAACGTCAGATTAAGTCCTCAGCAGCATGATATTTAATGAACCAGTGTTTCCTTTTAAGTATTCATTTCAAAATCTCCCCAGGATCCAGAGTGGAAAACAATGTTCTCCTTGGCAATTTTTATTGTAGTAAAACACTGCTTTTTGGGGGCAAACAACAGTAAACAGAAAAGGCATAAAATGCACATTCAAAAGTTAAACTTTTGAAGTAAAACATAACTTTTAATATTTTTAGAGTTAGAATCACAACTTAAGCTTTGATTTTATGGTTGAGAAAGTGACTTCTCCAGGTATTCAGGGCTAGACCCTTATCCATAGTCTGTGTTTCCGGGTCCCCCCCGCCCCAAGCTGCTTGTACATGACACATGTAGATGGAATTAAAAATAATGAGTAGAAGACTCCACTAGGCACCAAGCATTTTTTTTCTCCTTAGCTCTTCCTTTCATCACTTCTGTGGTAATGGGCAAATTATTGTTCTCTTAGTTTGCTTTTCTCATCTAGAGGACAGAAAATTGGAGGAGGCTTTATCAGTGCCCTGTGTTCTCCACAGGTGGCCACAGTGATTTCCCAGCTGTGTTCCCTGTGCTGAAGGACTCAGTCCTCTACTGAGGGACCGAGAGCTCAGCGCTGTGACTGGAGGGTGGGAGGGTGAGGTAACCTGTGGCCCAAGTGGAACTTTCAGTGCTCTTTCCTGCTCCAGCTGCACTTCGGGAAGGACTTGCCTCACATTTGCGCTGCAGACTGATGCTGACCGTAAGATTCATGTGAAGCCAGAACTTTGCTACTTAGGTTGATGATTTGATGATCAAAGGACTGCTACTTTCCAAAGAGACTTCAGAAATATCAGATAATACTGTTAACAAATCAACCCAGTATTAATTTAGTAATTATGATTTAATTCCTACATTAAAACTGTTATTCAGGTGAATCACAAAACTCCTTCTTCTGAGATAATTGCATTGACTCAGAGCTGTACACGAGCCAAACAGTGGACAGTCTCTTACATATATTTTAGTGAGAAAAGCGGATTCCATTTTTTTTACACCAGTGTTTTCTGTTCTAAGTCTGAAACTATCACAATTAAAAATAGTATGACATATAGAACCATATTTGTTGATCTTTTGGGAGACAGAGTGCCCCTGATATTCTACTTCATTTCTTTCCAATATTCATGGGACTATTTCATTTCTATTCTGATCCAGTCTTTAATACAGGTGGAAAGTCATAAAGTTACTGATAGGCTGTAACTGTGTGTATGTATGTGTGTATGTGCGCATGTGTAATATTTTTTAACAGGTGATAGATGATAGATTTAGGTAAGTTTAACACATATTTTCAAAGTAATTTTCCTCAATATGTGCCTGATAGCCTTTAAAATCTGTTACTAAAAGAAAGTGGCCATGCTCAGACTGATATTTGTTAATCTTTTTCCAAATCATTAGATTTAGAAGGAGATTAGGGAAAGTATAACTCTTATAAAGTGTGTATTTAATACTCACAGTTCCGAGCATTTACTAAAACCTCTGAATGTTCCTGACAGATAAAAATCTGCTAGACTGTTGAAATATAAATTTGATAGTGCTGGAGGAAGAGGAAAGGGTGGGGGAACTTCCAAAGTGTGGGAATACGTCTTACACTAACCACTTGGCCTCCTCCTCTTCTCTGGGCTTTGCTGCTTTATGGTTCTTGCCACAGAAATGATGGTTATGAGTGTCTGAGAAAGTGAGAGTTTCACCTCCATAATATATCCAGGAATTATTAAGGGTGTGCAGTTACTTTGTGAGTAGAAAGTTATTCAAAAGTTATGATGGTAAAACACTGAAAACAACTGGAGTACAAAAAGTAAGATGTTTAAATAAATGTAGACTGTGCATAAACAGTGAAACTTTGTGCTTAAAAATGACATTTCAAAAACTTATTTAGTGAAATGAATCTCTACTTGTTCATATATTAAGTGGCAATAGTACCTAATATACATAACAAAAGAAATACAAACAGAACAGACAAAAAAATCCTGGAAGAACATATATCAAAATCCTTCATAACAGCAAACTCCTCCAAATGCATTTAGGATATATTTCAGTTCCCTTGTTAGTTCCTTCTAGTTTAATTTACATGAGGTTCCCTCACTCAGGGAAATGAAATGGATCAAAGACCACTAAATTTCTGTCTTAGCAAAACTGAGGTGTCAAGACCTCCTCTCAGCCCCCTCACTAGACTGTCTGGTTTCACTGATGACACACTTAAACGTTTTTGAAGAAAATAGCCTGGATGATGTATTTAAAGTTAACTTTAGCTGTTAACACTTTATAAAACTTTCCACGGGTGTCCTGTTGCATTGACAATAGATGTTGAACTCTTTTTGGTGGCCATCTTGGTTCTGCATGAAGCAGCTGCCTGCCTCCTTGTCTGCCATCTAGTTCCTACGCTAGAGCTGGAGCTTCTGGCTCCTGTTCTGCTAACAAGCTTCCAAACTGTGTTCCATCTGGGGGTCTCACAATATTCTATCCTTAAAATACTCTTTCAGTGGTTCATTCTTCAGATCTCAGTTTAAACATGCTCACAACCTTAGCTAAAGTACACCATGTTGTGTCTTGTATCATTTTCTATCATAACACCTTATTTTGTTTTAAATCATTTTTTATCTCTGTGGCCCTTTACAGAAAATATGTTACAAGTTTCATGAACACTGAAATTATGTCTGTTTTACTGGCACCAGTGAGCATTACAAAAATCATCATTATATGAATGCATAAAGAAAAATCTTTTCATGTATTTATATGAAATGTAGTTGTGATTTTTATTATGATCAGATAGATCAATAATAGTTTAAGACTATATCCAGGTTTGATTTTTGCGGAATACACTATACCTTAAGAAAAAAAAGCTTGAATATACCAGAGTCCATTTATCTGTATAGCTTTTATTTGATAAAATCTAATTGTAAAAATTATGAATTATGTTATTCAATGAGTTTATCAAAACCTCAGGAAAATGTTCATCATATCACTCTCACAGGAGTAGTTATAGCAGATATATTCAAAAAACAACTTGGCTTCTTCATTTACAAGTAAAGCTAGAAAATTATACTTTTTTAATATATTAAATATTTTCTGTTAAACATGCTTCATCATTAACCACTGTAATTAAAGATGTTAGGTTAGTGAGCATAGGCAGGAATTATCATTATAATCAACAGCATTCCTGGAAAAGAACAAAATCTCTATGGTTTTCTCTCCTTTGTGGTTGCTTTCAGGTTTTAAAATACACACAGATAAACACACATGAGAAGAGTTATACACCCATATAACTAGTTTCTCAAACTATTCTGAACATCAGTCATTTATTAAAGTATGCTATCACCTCTCTATCACTTAAGACGGATTTTTAAATTAAATTTGCTTCAAAAGATATTATCTTTTGTGAAGCATTAATTATTTTTAGAGAAGGACAGGGAAACTCAAGATTGCAAAGTGTTCCATATGAATTACAATGAGTGGGTGCCTTCTACCCTGCACACACAGCTCTAAATCCCACACAAAAGGTCCTCAAAATGTCCACCAAGAAAACAATCGGACATGATATTCCTCCACTGGAATTATTTCAGAAAGGCCAGTACCCATCTGAAAAGCAAAGAATGGTGGTATAGTTTCTTCCAGAGAGCTGCATAGCGCAAAAGCTGTTTTTTAGACTACATGTAAATTGCTTAGGTTAAGATAAAAGCATACAGTATCACACAAGTTGTTTGTGTTCTAAGATCTAACACACGTTTTCCTACTGCATCTGGAGAGATATGTACCAAATTTTCTGCACTAATAAGTGAAATGCTGGGATACAGTCATGTGTATTAACACACCCTCACAGCCCTTTATAAGTGCACAGTTTCCTGAAGAGAAGAAGCATAAAAGTGTGTAGCTTGTAACTGTCACTGTGACCTGTTGAAGAAATCACTGTGGAAGGAAACTGTATATTGCCATAGAGTAATGGAGTTCTGATAGAAAGATTGTTTCAATTACAGATTGATGTAAAATTTATAAAAGAAGTCAGTTGGGAAAAAGGTCACTTTGCAAAGGCTTCTGGTGAGACCAAATTGCCTGTAGTTTTTATGAGCATTAGATAAATAGGGGCCAAATCCAGGCACTGGAGTGGGATAAACCAAGCTCTGTTAGCACTGGGTGTATATCAGTGGTGTTTGGTCTCATCCAGTCCATGAAAAGACAAAATTATTAAAGGCAACATAGTACTAGAAAAAATTTTATGAAGCGCTAAATAAAGGTTTAAAAATGGTCTGGAGAAGTTTCCAGTCTCACATGGAAATATGTAGATATAAAAAAGATAATGATACTGTAATATGTCACAGAATGAGACAGCGAATTGCCATATGGAATTGGTTGGGAAAGATGAATTACAGGCCTCGGTACAAAGTGAGAAGTAAGAAGTAAATTATAAACAACAGAGGATGAAAGAGTTACGTTCCCTCAGGATTTCTCTGCATAAAAGCATGAAGATTACTAAGGGAGCAAAAGATACTGAGAAAGTAGCAAAGAAGTATCTGCACAATTATATGCTTGGAAAGAGACATTACTGTTTTTTTTTCATTTTTCATGGCAAAGGGGGAAGAAATTTAAAGAAAGAGGATGCTCCTATAACCCAAAGTATAATATGCTAAACAACTTACTTGATTTTAAGAACAACAGAGTTAAGAAAAATAATTCTCTGATGCTTCTATGCCTTATTTGTGTTTCAACATTAGTGAGGACATTTTGAAATACAAAAGATAAAAGATATCATCTTCTAGCTAACTGTCACAGTTATAGATCTCACAGACTTGTCAGACATAGTTTACATCAACACTTTAAAGATTTGGTGTTGATTTATCAATGCCAGTGAGCCAATCTCTGACTCAGTCACTTGGAGCACAATGCTTTAAATGAGAGTAAATGAAATGTGGTCCAACTGCTATCCTCGAAGACAGACTCTACTCATTTAAGGCTTAAAGCTCTCAGGATTACACAATAAGCACATAAATCATAAAGGTGAACAGATCTGAAATTTACATTTTTCATGCAGCTGAGGTCCAGTTCTCTAACCTACTTGTTACTGTTTCCAGTAAAAGATGGGATAACTTGTGAAAGGGATATGAGCTAATGGTGGGGGGTAAGTGTTCCGGCCCATTTGAAGCTAAGCAACAAGGCAGACTGAAACTAGGTGTAAGATGCTGATAATGGACCAGTTCACTTATGGACCAGAACCTTTATGCCATGGGAAAAAATAAAATGCTAAAGGACCCTCAATCCCATAATCTATTTAATCTTTATTCAGTTTATATAATATATGGTCAGGGCTTTCAAAAAATGTCAAACAGGGAATATGACATAAAAGGCACAACACAGAACCAATAACTTTAAGAAAAAATGAATACATGTGAAAGGAAAAAGACATGATTTCAGCAAGGTCCTCCAGCAAGCTTCTCAGGAACCTTCATTTGAGTTGATGCGGATGTCACCTAGTGACACAACAAATATGCAGAATGTGGACATATCCACACAGAGTTGACACAAAGCAAGTTGAAATAAATGAGGATTTCAAAGAAAAGGTTTTTGTCAGTGGTACTGCAGAGATTCACATTCCCAGACTGCATTCTCAGAAGTTATCTTACATGGCCCTGGGATACAATAAAGATCTGTTCAGATGATTCCGATGCAGTGGTGCACAGACTACACTTAAACAGTTCTCATGTAGAGCTACTCCACCCCGTTTCATATCTAGCCTTTCTAAACATAGCTGATTCAGGGATTACTTCAGTGAAAAACACTTTAAAGAGCAAACCCCATCTCTACTGTTACTATGTCTATTGTGTGTCTAGCTAATTCTTCACTGATAACATAAAGTAATGCACTACTGAAGCAATACTTACATTAAAAATATTCTTTGTTATTTTCTTTTTTATTTTACAGAGAATAAAAATGAAAAACATTAAAAATAATACAGAATTTCAAAACAAGATGATAGGAAATCACCAATAGTTGTTAGGAACAACTACTTTGAAGATAACAATATGACTTTTTATTGGATGAAGTCTATAAAATACGGAAGTATAACCCTAAACCTTATTAAATATGAGATCTAGGTAGGCACTATAGAAAAAGACATAGAAAAGATGAAAAGAAAAATTTTCATCTGGCTATTTATTGGTAAAACAACATATAATAAGTCTGTATTTATGAAATCTCAATGAAATTACCTACATGATCTTTCTATAGCTCTTCCAATTCAATAGAATTGTTCAATAGCAATTGAAGAC
Organism: Dinomys branickii; assembly: GCA_004027595.1. Taxonomy (NCBI): domain Eukaryota; kingdom Metazoa; phylum Chordata; class Mammalia; order Rodentia; family Dinomyidae; genus Dinomys; species Dinomys branickii. The sequence goes on along the minus strand of PVLD010017998.1, from coordinate 31,774 downwards.
ATATTAAAGTTAGTGTATGTATATAGCTATCTAAATCTACTATTTAATCATTTTAGAACATTTGAAAATATGGTGTTGAAAGTCACAATGAATAAAAGTAGGTCTCACTTTAATATATTTTATTTTTTATATTATGCCAGTCATTAATTACAAATTACAATGTAGTATTTCTCATGCTCAGCAATATTGAGTATTTCTTCATGTGTTTATTGCCCATTTGTATTTTGTACATGACAGGCCATTTGAGAAATGCAAATTAAAATAATATTCAGATTCCACCTTACTCCAGAAAGAATGGTCATCTTCAAGAAATCAAATAATTATGAATGCTGGTTAGGTGTAGAGAAGAGGTGACTCTTGAAAATTGTTGGTAGGGGTGTAACCTAAGCTAACTACTTTGGAAATTAGTATGGAGATTCTTCAACAAACAAAACTAGAAATTCTATTCCAGCCATTCTTCTAAGAATATTCCCAATGGAGCTAAAGACAGCATGCAGTGATACATGCATATTCATGTTTATAGCAGCACAATCATGACAGCTAAGGCTTGGAAACACTCTATGTATCCATTAACAGGTGAATGGGTAAAGAAAATGTGGTATTTACATGCAATAAAGTACTACTCCCCTGTAAAGAAGGATGTATCCGAGTCATTTCAAGGAAAATAGATGGGCCTTGAGATCATAATGTTAAGTGAAATGACTTAGACAAACAAGCTTAACTATCATATGAAAAACCAAAGTAACAAATAAAGAACAAAATAAAAGACAGATAACAGGAAGTAGGGAGATAGGTTTTCCTTAAGCGGGAAGGGATCAAGAGACCACAGGTGGGGAGAAGGGAAAGAAGAGCCAGCCACCCATGGCTGAAACCTTTGAAACAGCTGTGCAGCCCAAAAGACCTTTCCTCCTTTAAGTTATTTTTCTCAGGTGTTTTGTCACAGTAACAGAAAGCCAACACATGCATAAATGTTTAAAATTTAAGCAAGAAGGCCTGGTTTGGCAGGGCACCTTTGTAATCCCAGAACTTAGAGGAATGAGGTAGAAGGATTGTGAGTTCAAGGGGAACCTGTGCTACATAGAGTTCAAAGTGAACCTGGAGAAAGACCCTGTCTCAGAACAAAAGATCAATAATAAAATTAATAGATAATAGGATGATCAATACATTAAATTCATGAGTCACGAATTTTAGAAATGAGAAAAATGTGTGAGGTAGAAAAAGCAGAGACTATAAAGAAAAAATGAGGATCACCCACACAAAAAAATTAAAACATTTGAGAATGGTGTAACATCTCAAAAGTTCTGAAATCCTAAGCCCAAAAGAAACCTGATTTAGTGCTTCTTTATCCTGGAATTGTAATTTTGTGACCTCACAAAAAATATTAGCAAAGGAGATGCCTCAGTGATAGCATATACAAGGCTAAAATACTAATACTACAGAGAAATAAAACCTTATTGTCCAAAGAAAAGTTACAACTTCAAAATATGCAAACATAGTGAAGCTTAAAGATGATTACTGTTATTATCAGTTTGTTTCTTTTGTAAGAATCTTTTTGGTTTTTGTCTTGTACTCTGAGTAACTACTTTGAGCATAATGATACACAGCTTAACAACTATCATCATTCTCTTATTTGTTTAAGAAATTGTTTTATTTTTTCATAAAATAAAACAATTTAATAATGAATCAGTGTCATCAAATATTCTACAAGTAAATTTTCTTGTTTTAACTAATTTCTCAATCTTGCCTATCTACTGATAGGTTTCTTTTTAATTATATGGTCCATTTGAGAAAGGGGTGTGATATTTTCTTCTGAATAATAAGCAGCATCATTTCTTGCTAATGTACTAGCAACAAATGATTCCCCCATGGTTACCTAATTTTCAAGAAAGAGTGATAAGTGTAGAAATAAACCAATGCCTTCTACAAACAACTGGTAATCAATACAGTTGCAAAGAACATGCACTGGGGAAAAGACAGCCTTTTCAATAACAGGTTGGGGGAAAGTTTGGATATTCACATGCAAAGAATGAAACTAGATCAGTGTATTTCATCAGCCACAAAAATTAAAGCAAAAGAGTGGGTTAACCAAAAATCAATAGCATTCCTATACTCAAACAACAAACAGTCAGAGAGAAATTAAGGAAACCATACCTTTTACAACAGCATCAAAGAAATTGAAATATTTAGGAATCAATCTAACAAAGGATGTAAAAGATTTATTCAATGAAAACTACAGTACTCCGAAAAAAGAGATCGATGAGGATTTCAATAAATGGAAAAACATCCCCTGCTCATAGTTAGGAAGAACCAACATTGTGAAAATGGCCATACTACCAAAATTGTCATACAGATTTAATGCAATTCCCATTAAACTACCATTAACTACCATACATCACAGATCTAGAGAAAACATACCTTAAATTCATCTGGAACCAGAAGAGACCCAGAATAGCAAAAGCAATCCTGGGCAACAAGGACAGGTCAGGTGGAATCACAATCCCTGACCTGAAATTATACTACAAAGCTACTGTAATAAAATCAACCTAGTACTGGCTAAAAAATAGACCTGAGGATCAATGGAACAGACTGGAAGATGCAGCCATAACCACAAACACACTCAGCCACCAAATATTTAACAAAGGGGCCAAACATACTCACTGGAGAAAAGATAGCCTGTTTAACAAATGGTGCCAGAAAAGTTGTCTTGCCTCTTGCCAAAGACTGAAAATAGACCCAAGTCTATCACCATGAACCAAACTGAACTCAAAGTGGATCACAGATCTCAATATTAAAACAGAAACTCTAAACCTATTGGAAGAGAAAGTAGGTAAAAATCTTGAAGACATAGGAGTAGGCAGAGAGTTCATGAACAAAAATCAAACTGCTAGGGAAACACTTCAAAGAATCAATAACTGAGGCCTCATCTTACTGAAAAGTTTTTGCACATCTAAAGAAATCACCAGCAGAGTGAAAAGAAAACCCACAAATTGGGAAAAAATCCTAGCTGGCTGTCCTTTGGACAAAGGTCTTCTAGCTAGAACATACAAAGAATTAAAAAACATGAACCTGTCCAAATTCAAAGACCCAATCCAGAAATGGGCACCTGAGATGAATACACACTTCTCAGATAAGGAAATACAAATGGCAAATAAATATACGAGAAAATGTTCTACATCTTTAGTCATTCGAGCAATGCAAATAAAAACAACATTGAGATTTCATCTCACCCAAGTAAGATTGGCCAGAATTAAGAAATCACCCAATAACAAATGCTGGTGAGGCTGTGGAGAAATAGGAACTCTGCTGCACTGCTGGTGGTAATGCAGACTGGTGAAACCACTGTGGAGATTGGTTTGGAGATTCCTTAGCAAACTTGGTCTAGAGGTCCTATTCAACCCAGCTATTCCCCTTCTGGGTATTTTCCCAGAAGATCTGAAAGCATCATATTACCACGTTATATGTCCACCCATGTTTATAGCAGCACAATTTGTAATAGCTAAATTGTGGAAGCAACACAAATGTCCATCCACAGAGGACTGGATTTAAAAAATGTGGCATTTTAATATAATGGAATATTACTCAGCTGTGAAGAGGGATGGATTTGGGGCCTTTGTAGGCAAATGGTCACAATTGGACACCATAGTCATAAGTGAAATAAATCAGAGGTTCATGTGCAGGCAGCGTATTGTATCACTGGTGTAGGAATCTGAAGATGGGAATATGGATTGGGGGGTGTGAAGGGAATCTGCTCAAAGGTAGGGAGCAGGTGGGATGAGGGGAGGAGGAAAGGGAAGAAAGGGACAGACATGTATCTATGTGTGTATATGCAGGATGGCTAATCTGGTGCCACTGTTGACCTGTGTTGCTTTATGGTAAGGAACAGTTGATGATTTTTTGATCAAGATTGTATGTCTGTATGTGATTTCAGAAACAAGCACCTTGAAGTTATCATTGTGTGGTGCAGCAACCATTGGTGATTCCCTGTCACTGTGTCTGTAATTCAATTCTGATTGTACTGCTCTTGTGCTGCTTTGTGTATTTTTGTTAATGTTTTCAATTTTTTTTTTTGTTGTTGTTTTTCTTTGTTTGTTTTTATACTTTAAAAAATAAAAATAAAAGTTTAAAAATTAAAAAAAAGAAAGAAGGAAGGGAAAAATATATATGTATGTACAGGGATAGCAGGGATAATTGAACCGCTGATGTCTATTGGTTTATTGAAAGGAACAGTTAATGCTTAAATCTCTTTTTTACCAATTTTGCATGCTTAGATCTGGTAATCTGAACAACTAATTTGAAAACAACAATATGCAATATAACAACCATTGTTGAATTCCTACCATCTTGATCAGTGAAACTGAATTTTTTCTAATTTTTTTATTATCTTTTATTCTTCTTGTTTGATCCACCTTGCATTCTTACATATGGTAATCTGAGCAACTTCGTTGAAGATAAAAATATGTACTGTAACAACCATTTTTAATTTCCTATCATCTTGTTTTGAAGTTCTACTTTTATTGGCTTTTGTGTTTTGTTTTTATCTTTGTTATTTTGTTTTCTTTTTTCTTTAAAAACAAAACAAAAAGTGGGTTAAAATGATAGACCCTAAACGACGACACCATTAGCAGAAAACGTAAGAGAAATGCTTATGAAATGCAGCAAGTCCTTTTTTGGACAAGTCCTCCAAAGCTCAGGAAGCAAAAGTAGACAAGTGAGACTGCACGGATCTCAAAACTTCCACACAGTGAAGAAAACACCCACCGAAGTGAAGAAACAGCTCCAGACTGGGAGAAAGTTTCTGCAAATGATACTGCTGATGAAGGGCTGATACCAATGTAGAAGGAATCCCAAAAACTCAAATCAAATCAAAATAAAAAGTAATAAATTACCCAACTTAAAAATGGATGACAAAGTTCAGAGGTCCTTCTCAAAAGATGTATAAGTGTCCAATGCATACATGAAGAAAATGTTCCACATCGCAAACCATCACAATGAATTAATGATCTAGAACTAGAGAATCCTATTTACTTATCAGTACTCTGAATTTTTTAAAGAGGGTAAGGAACATATGAAACTGAATTGTCAGTGACTGGGGTTTCTCAACTATTTTAAAGAATTACATGTGCACTTTTGCCAATTAAATTAACTATTTTACCTGTCACTATATTAGCTTATGCTCCTTTCAAAATAAATCTAAAATGATTTGTGGCACAGATTATAATTCTCCCTGGTAATTCTGAGAGACAGAATGTTATAATAGATCTAAATATTTATACAACTTTCACATGCAGAAATTGAATTAGACAATAATCCATCCTTTTTCACACACACACACACACTATATATGTGTGTATATATATATATATATATATATATATATATACACACACACGCACACACACACACAAATATATATATATATTTGGCAAGTACTTAATAGCTTTCTTTTAGGGTTGGGTCAAGAAGGCATAGAATATGTCATTTTTTGCTCCTTTTCAAGATGTAATTCAAAGAAATAGAAGTGAGGTTTTTAAAAGATTATCAGTATTATTTAATCCTGCTTTTCAAGAATTTATTTCAAACAGAGGAATATCAGTTTCGGCATTTCCTAGGTTGAGCTGCAGTGAAATTAGTACAAAGCCCTCCTTTGTCTGGAGACAGACCTTTGCCCTGTATTTCCGTCAGCAGTGTTCAGGTTGGTCGCATTTTTTTATTGCCTCTTTCTTTGCACATACTCTGCCGTGCTGCTTCATAAGGAAGTTAAGCCACTCGGTAGCATCACCTCTGTATACGCCATGGTAGATGGAAAAATTAGCTACAACACTTTCAGTTTTCTTCTGTACGAAGAGAAATCACTTTCCCAACCACTGATACTGGGCTGACTTCGTAATTTACTCTGTATGAAAGAGACTGAAGGAGGTGAAATTATGCCAAACATGTACTTAAGTCTCAAGAACCCTTTAAGCTTCTGTTCTTGGAATAGGTCCACCACATAAATAAGCCAAAGTTAGCCTACTGGGAAAGACAGCAAACGCAGGAGACCAAGACAGCTCAGCCACCAGCCAGCCAATTGCTGCACATGCGATTGTGGCCCTCAGGGAAGATTTAGCTTTCTACGTGCTGAAGCTTGCCAAGCACAGCACTGCTGTGTAGTTGCTTTCAAGACTCTAAATTTTGTGTTAGTATTTTGAACAGCAATAGAAACATAACTGACATTTTAAATCCATGTCATTTGAGCACATCCAGTTAGGGCAAATTAATTACTATTTTTGGTCAATAATTTCATCCAGTATCATGGTTTGATTTCTTTTTATATTCACTGTAAAACCAGGTAGTATATTTGCCGCAGTGAGCTCCACATGTAAGGGTTTGAACTGAACTGAAGGCAGCACTCTGCAACGGGTAAGTGGCCATGTCCTGGTGCTAGACAGGCCTTGCCCGCACACTTCCTTCTATATACAGGGTCTTGGGCCTAGTGGAGTAAATTAATCTGTCATTTTTTTCTTTAGAAATTAAAGATAGTAAAATCTATCTTACAAAGCTTATATTAAACCTATCTTATGAAACTATAGCCAGGATTAATCACATATTTAATATCTCTCGTGTACAAAATCTTTTGATTTTTACTTTAAATTTTCTAACACACTATAGTAGTCAATGTTTTTGATTAAAAATATATAAATAATATATAATTTCCAACTTTATTCTTTTAACAGTCACACTTTCTTTTCTTTCAATACCTTTATATTCTATACCTTAAAAGTGAAGTCTTATTATCTATATATCCTATATGTTAAAAGTAAAATATTGGCTAGAGCATACTGTGACAGAAATATATTGAATATATATATATCCATATTTTGAACAATTTGATACACACATAAGCTCTAAGAGATAGTTCTTCTTAGGTGTGTTTTAGAAAAGATAATAAGAGGCATCTTAGAAGCAATAAATCATTTGTCCTGGAAGTGCTAAAGAAGTACTAGCTTGGCCATTGGCAACAAGGCCCATACTCTTAGAAATGTGCCATACTGCAGGTCTCTTCCTTTCCTTCCTGATCTGAACCAGTCTCATCATATGACTGCATCATAAAGGATGATATCAAACATCATTGCATTTTTGAGGTCATTAAGAGAAGTCATTTCTCTAGTAGAAATTAATAGGAAAGGCATCTTCTCTAAGAGAGAATGTCATAATAGTATCCCAGCTGCCTATGACCTTTCTAATCAAATATATTTTTACAATATGAGAGCTGTTCAGAAAAGTCAAAAGAGAAACTTGTTCAAAGGGCAGTTTCTTTAGAATCCGTGTTTTTATTTTGTTATTATTAAATACAGTTAAATTATTTCTTTTCAGAATGGCTAGTCACCATGGTTCTTTTTGAGATCTCCTTTAGGCATGTTTCTATTTCAAGATGAAATTCAACCATAAACATAATTTGCTTTGCTTCAGAGTAGAGTCATTTCTTTGAAGTTGAACTCATTTAAGATATTTTGAACTGAATAGGTGAAATCAACTATGTATGAGGAAATTCTTTCTCCTATTATGAATTTTAAGTGGCAGATTAACAGATGATAAGCACATGTACACTTGTACAATTCATGGACAATAAGTTTTCCTACCAAAAATCACTTTGGAGGAAAAATTCAAATAGCACATGCTCCCTCAAAAGACATTGCTTCTATATTAGTATGACTATTAAAAACAATTTACCATAACATATGTAAATATTAACTTGAATGAAATACTGCATGCATAGCTCATTGGGTAGCTATAGAAAATCTATTTAAAATTTAGTGCCAACTCAAGGATTTAAAAAATTTGATAGTTTTCTTTTAAATTGGACTTTGGAAAGTGATCAAAATCGCTCATTAAACTCAAATGGTTAATTATAATTAATAGTGGAGCTGGTAATAGTTTTAAAATCTAGGAATAAAGTCTATTTAGACTATATTTTTGAAGGATAAATAACTCGCTAATTTATTTAAAACATATTGCCATCTGAAATTACATAGGCCTTATACTGTCAGATGGGTCTCCTCTGTTTGAAAAATAGTAACATTTTGCAGATGTTTTTAATTAAAACTATAAATTTGTGAAAAAGGTTACATTTACAAACATACTACTTTGGAAAATGGATAGGATGAAGATAATTTTGTGTAGAATAGCACTCCTTTAACCATAATTGCAACCTTTTTTTATAATTTGCTAGTTTAATGGGAACTTTAAAAATAGAAGTTTAAAAATACAGAAGTATGGTGTGATATACATCCTTGTACCTTGTTTGCAGAGGACGGTAGAGAGTTGGCTCCAGAGAGGCACAGGCCTCCAGAAAGGTTTGTTGTCCACTAGCACAGAGAAGCTGTATATGCACAGTAGTCTAAGGGCAGGTGAGGGAAGGGAAAATCATACCAAACATCTTCGCCCTTTTTTATGCTTACAGTACTTGCTTTTGTTTCCTAGCAAAAAACGTTTAAAACCACACAGATTATCATTTACATGCTAAACTCCTCTTTAAAATGAAATCAAGCTCAGATGTTACTTTTCCCCTTTTTCCTTTGTGACTGAATAGCATGAGTCTCCCACCTTTATTTAAAAAAGCAAATCAACCAACCTCTCTCTCTCTCTGTCTCTCTTTCTCTCTCTGTCTGCCTTCCGCTACCCACCCCTTCCTATAACATTAATACCTTTTCAGAGGGCAAGGACAACGAATTTTCATCTCATCTATTTAATCAGTAAGTATTTATTGATAACTTACTGCAGACCAAGTACAACACTGATAGAATAAACATAAAAAGCATCCAAAGCGTCTCGTTGGAGCAGTGACTAGTACACTTATGACTGCGCTGCTGCCTCGTACTTTGCTGTGGAGAGAAACGTACTATGGAATCACATAGGGAGGACACTCACTGTGGAGTTGGAGGCTCCGGAAAGTCTCCTTGGAAGAAAGGTCATGTAATGAGTCTTAGAGGAGCAATGGCAGGGGGAAAAGCAGGTGTAAAGTCTCGGTAATCAGCAGAGCGTCCAGAGTAAGAAAGGAATACATATCATAAGTGAAGACTGGCAATCAGTACTTAGACACTTTTGAGAAGACATGGGGTCTTGCTTCTTATCTCTCAGCTAATTGATATATCAAAGGATCTTTTTTTTTCATATTTATTTCTTTCTCATTTAAAAAAAAAATGAGTACTTCCTAGACACTAGACATAGACATCATGATAGATACTCTAAGGGATACAAAGATTCCAAAACAAATGAAGACATGGTCCAGAGTAGATGAACACGCAGAATCAGCCCCCTTCTTCCCTACACTCTGCTAACAGGAAGACAGTGGGTTGACTGTAGGGTTTCTCACAAAGGATCCAGCTGTGATTTCACAGTTTCCTTCTTAGGAGATATGTAGAGCAGCATGTACCATAGGGTCCCTTGATCCCTCAGAGAAATAGTTACTGTTACTTACTGAGTACATTACATAATGCAGATGCTTTTGCTTAGTCCTCGCCACATCCTGTGAGGCAATGACCCTCGTTTTACATAGAAGAAAACTGAGACCACTTATAAAAGTCCTGTGCTGAAAGTCCTACTGCTAGGTAATAGGGATAGCGTTTGCATGGATTTCTCTCTCTTTGAAAACTAGGTTTTTAATTTCAATTTTAAAGTTGTCTGCTTGACAATAATATCATGATCTCATACCATAGAGACCTGAGTGTCAAGTCCGCCCAAGATAAGTATCGTAACAGTACACTGTCCATGTTTTACTGTATTTCCCAAAACAGTACTGCAACTGTTTCCTTTGCAGAATCTGTGTCTGTAATGCAGAAAGATAAATTCAAGACAGAAACAGCATGAAATATCTCCAATTATTTCCTCAGGATTTTATAACATGGCAAATCATTCCCTAATCATAAAAATGGTAACGGGTTGAAGCCTGTTATAGCCATGCTTCGCTTCCTGATTTAAAATGATGCTTCTCCTAATAATGTAATTTCACAGAACAATAAACAAAACAGCTATCTATTTGGCTTTTATACTTCATCTCAGGATCAGGAACAAAGGTTTCTGATACTTGAGAAGATTCTTTGGGCAATCTTTGAGAAAAGTGTTTAAGAAAATCACAATGTGAGTCATAAGCAAAGGAGGAATAAGGATCTCTTCTGCCTTCATCCTGTGGTTAATAAAGCAGAACTGTAGCTGCCTCTCACTGGAGGGAAATGAGGAGGCTGTTTTAGATTTTGTTTGCATTTCCCAACAGCAGGTTTACTTTTATATCTAATCGATTCTCTGGTCCATCAGCGTGGTTAATTGCTGCAAAAGTCATCTGCTCAAAACAACTGGACCTTATCAGCTACTGGGCAGTACAATGGGGTGTTCAGCCACCAACCTCAGTTGACTAAAAATGAGTGATTTATTCGTCTTTAATCAAAGCAGTGATGTTAGTACAGTGCTTCGCTCTGCTTTTTGTCAGGGCCCTGGGTGCTCAGATGAGGCTGTCTCTGGTTTTACTTAAAGGAGCACAGGGTTTGCATGAGAAAGACCTGGGTTTTAAACCACTTGTTATTTATAAATGATTCCTGACAATTTACTTGAATTTTACAAAGATGTTTCCTCACCTGCATAGTTAAATAAATGTCTACTCTTAACAGGCATAATATAAAGAAGCATTAAGTAGTAACCCATTTGTTTGTCTTAGTTTGCTTCTGTTATCCTTATAATCAAAAGGTGGTCCTAGCAGTCTTAACATATACCTCTAGAGAATATGATTCCTTTTCTTGCCTTAACCTTCTGTCAACTTTGTTAAATAACTCTAAGTGGAAGAAAAGTACACTATGAACTTACAGACATTCTGACAACTGCATGACTGCCATGGTAACTGGAAATGGTACTATTTTAATAAATCATTTTAACAGCACGTTTTTAATGTTCACTCAGCACCTTTATCTCCGAAAGAAAAAAATGAAATAAATATAGAGTACTCTGCTTTTATCCTGCCTCTCCAGACTTGCAGAACACACTGCACAAGCATTGCACATAAACAAGAATTCGCTGTATACCCCGGAGTTTTTTCACCCACAGCCCCTCAGGTGATTTTAAAAGTTTGATCAAAAATACTGATAGAGTAATAGCAAGTCCCCGTCTTCTCTCTAAGGCATAAGGGCAATGTGTCAGTTTCCAAGCTACCCCCTTGTGCTCTGAATAGGATGTTAAAGCTTCATCAAGAAAAATTACACACGAATTTCTTTTGTGGATGTGGCCTATCTCTTCTTAATCACACTTAACATGTAGCAGCAGACTACTAGCACTGAGCCCTGGTTATAACATTACACGGCGATACCCCATGCATCTCCCCTCCTATCATTTCAACTGAGAACTCCCAAATGCTAGAAAGTTCCTGTGACTGAAGGAGTCCATAGCTTTAAAGTAGAGAATGGTAATGAAATACTCCCAGGCTTTAGATATAAAACTTGGCTAATTACTGTTCTCAATGTCACTGGAGCACCCACTTTCTCATTTCTCAGTCAGATCTTTCATAATTTAACCTCACCAAAGATGCAGGCCACAGGGTTCGTGGGATCTGAGCTCCTCCACTTACATCGGAAGTGAGGAAAAGAGGGAGAAAGAAATCGAGGCTATTCTAATGAGGTGTTTGGGGCTTTTCAGTTCATTCAACAACTATGTACAGAATCCTCGCTTTTATAAATCCCTATAGCAACCACAGAAATAAGTTAAATATATCTTCCAATTGTTTGCATTGAATTAAATGTATAGTATATGTCTGAGTCCTAGAGACCATGAGGAAAGACCCTGAATGAATAATCCTCAAGTGAGGGGCAGCTGACTTCCTATAACGTGTGTGTGTGTGTGTGTGTGTGTGTGTGTGTGTGTGTGATATTTGAATGAGATTCTCAAAGGCTTAGATGTGGATGTTTTATTCCAATGTTTGCTGATTGAAAATAGACTTCTGTAGGACCATATAGAGATTTTTTTTATAGGTTTGGCAAAGAGAGTCTTGCTCAAAGTGTTGGTCACGTCAAGAGACAGTAGGTGCAAATCATCAACTTGGTTTTTAACTTACTATGCCAGGGGCCAAAAGGTAAAATCCACATTTCTAGTGTGGCAAAAAGATGTGCATAATACAGAACACCCTATGTTTCATCACCGTGCACAATGTAATAAAGCACTTGCAGTGTTGTTGACTTGGCATACTCTGTCACATCTCTGAGACTTGGTTTACTTAACTGTTCTGGAAATAATTCACCTGTCATCCTGACATCGTTGTCCTAGTGAAAAACATCCTTACATTGTGAGGTAAAATTCAAAAGTCTTCTGACCTTATGTCTAAGAGACCTGACTCCTTTGTTTTCCCATACTATTCTATAGGGTTCTTTGACATACTATCCTAATAAATGGGTTTGTTTGCAGTACTGCATTAGTTATCTATTCCTGGACAGTAAATTGTCCTAAAACTTAGTAGCTTAAAGCAGTGAATATTTATTTTCTCACTGTTTCTGTATGTCAAGGAATCCAGAAGTAACTCAACTGATGAAACTGGTTCTCTTCAGACTAGTCTGTGGGTTAACTTGGACTAAGGTCTTTTCAGCACTTGAAAGGTAAACAAGGGTCCAGTCTCAAGCTAACTCGTGTGTATATTTTTTCAGGCCTAAATTCCTTCAAAGATTTTTGATCAAGAGCCTCGGTCTCTTGCTACACTGGTAGGAATTTCCACTGATGCCTTTGGTACATGGCAACTTGCTCACTACAGCAGGAGAAACAAGACAGCCGGAGAGACGCCTCCAAGCAGCAGTTACAGTCTTTTGAATGATCCCACTTCGGAAGTGACATCCCATCACATCTGTTGCATTTTATCTAGTAAAAGCAAATCATCAAGTCCAGCTCACTCATGAAGCCAAGAGGTTATGCAGAATACGAATTCCATGAGGTAGGACTCACTGAGCTCATCTAAGAGGCTGCCTACCCCATACAATAAGTATCTTTCTAAATATACTCAGATCTCTGCGAGCTGAGCCCAACTCAGTTGTTTCCATATTATCTTAGTGTCTGGTAGAATAAACATGGAAGAAAGAACAGAGAGAGAAAGAAGTGGAAAGTAAGCAATGTCAAATTACAGTGAAGCTCTTAAACAAGTAGGAATGAAAGTCTATAGAATCATTGCTCAGAAGACAAACAGAATTGTAATTATTTAGTCAAGATTGAAATGACATGTAATTTCTCATATTGTGGCCCTTGTTTATGGTATTTAACAAAAAAGGGCTGTGTAGGAACCACTACAGTTCAAAATAAAAAGCAAAGAAAACAAAATAAATAAATATATATATATATATATATATATGTATATATATGATAATTAAGATAGCTACACTACTAATTTCTCTTAGTTTATCGAAAAGAAATGTCTATACTAATATTGTTTGGACAATTAAATGCCTATAGCTTGTACTTTGAGTAATTAACTTAAAGACAACAATATGCAGTGTATGAGCCATTGTCACACTCTTGCTGTCTTGTTTTGAAACTTGTTTTATTTTTTCTCTCTAAAATAAAAAAAGAACATTTATATTTATTCTTCCAGCTGAGGGCAAGTCCTTGCAGTACATTTTGTGATTCTTGCAAAAGACCGTGTGGCAAAAACACTGACATTTATGGATGCAGTAATATATAATAAATAGACATTCAATTATTTTAAATTGCCTATCTTAAGTGTTTTATTCAAAGTAAAGTCTAATTTAGGCTGATTCCCCCTCAAAAGCAATATCAGAAATATCCAAATAAAAATCTGGTTCTTGTCCTCAGAATCTAGTGTATGCGTGTCCAGATTAGCAAATCATATGGGTTAAAAATGTTTTTAGAAAAACCAGGTGTTGCCCCATAATCCCAGATACTCTGGGCCATTTGTAGCTGTCTGAGAACCAAGGTTCAAGTCCCAAGCACAGAAAGAAAGAAGAAAGAAAGAAAGAAAGAAAGAAAGAAAGAAAGAAAAAGAAACAGAAGAAAGGGAGAAAGAAAGGAAGGAAAGAGCCAACCGGACAGCAAGCACATGTTAGAAATTTAATCTTCCATTGTGAAAGCTTAATCCAATAACATTAGTCTCATGGGAAGTGTTGAGGTCATCACAGCTCCACCCTCATAAATGGATTAATTCTGATTGCAAACAGCTTGGAGCTGTAATCTGATCTCTCTCTCCCTCTCTCTCTCCCTGTCTCTTTCTCTTGTTTCTCCCTCTTTCTTTCCCTCTCCCACTTCCCTTCTCCCCTTTTCCCATTTCCTCCTTCCCTCACTAACTCTTCTTCCTGTTCCCCTCTTACTTTCTCTTTGCCCTTCTAGCATAGGATAGCCCGGCCCCTTTCCAACCTTCAAAATTGTAAACCCATAAACTTCTGTGGATTATAAGTGACTCTGTCTGTGGTATCCTGCTATAGCAGCGCGGGTGGCCTAAGCAGGTAGTGAAACCGCAGTAGTGTACTACGCCTGGGCTGCAGCACTTCCCATACCAAGTCGTGTAGAAGTGCAGGGTGAAAGGACGAGAGTCAGAAGCTCAGCCTGGAGAAATCAGCAGGGATTAGATATAATATTGACCTTTAATTTGAAAAAATAAGTAATCTTCTTAAAAAGAAGCAATGAATAAAAGGGAGATAGTTTAAATTTGAAATTTCTTAAAACATGCAAGTTTTACTAAAAACTTATTTTTTTATTGGATACCATTATGTGAGCCAAAGTTGTATTGGGTTTCAATAAATTAGTCTGTCTTAATCAAAATCAATTTGTAAAATGGCAACATATTCACTATTCTACATAAAATAGCAGTATTTCAGCTTTAATTTTGAAAATGTAAGGGATGTTATACTGGAAGAAATCACGAATCAAACTTTCTCTGTTACTGCTCTAAGAGGCAACCATAACAGTTTCTAGGTCATATTATCATGATTGATTTTGTTAGCAATTTAAATGTATAAATTAATACATAAATTAAATGAGTAAGTTAATTGTTTAAATGTACACAATACATTTATTTATATGGGTTAATTTGAATGCAGTTTCAAAGCCAATAAAAGACAGTTGGAATGTTTTCAGACTGAAAGCAGAATTGAGACAGAACTGTGTGTTCATTTTGTTTGCATTTATGGTCACATTAATCACAAATTTAGAATAGAAAAATGGTATAAGGTACATTTTGTGTATGTTAATTGTGCTTTTAAAATACAGGATTCTGGTGTTTGTATTTAATTTTGATTAATTGCATTGCAGATAAAAGAGATGTTAACTTCAGCTTGACAACATCTTCAATTTATTATGAAATACAGTGAAGATTAATCACAATTCTACTGATAGCAAATGAATTTTGCGACATTTGTTTTACTTTCAAAAGCAAGCTGGGAAAGGTAGGTAGGGAAACACTAAAATTCCAGCAACAATATACATTTTTATAACCTCAATCTGGGTATTTCATGAAAGAAGATGGCTTCAGAGAGACTAGATGCATCCCTTTAAATGCCCCTCTTAGCTTTCTCATCTCTTTGAGACAGCAGGGGCTTACACAGGGCCATAGAAAGGCTCATCTTCTGTAGGGGAGGTCTGATAGGAAAGCATCAGTACGAAAAATTTAAGAGTCGGGAAAGTATGAAAGATGTCATCTTGCAGTCCACCTCCCAAATTAGGAAACCTTATAGTGCCCTCCATCTCCTTCCCTCTAGCTCTGACCCCTTAGGCCTGTATAAGGGGAGGATCGCAGGTACTGGGTGTGGAGAATTATTCTGAATAGCTCTTTTGCTTTGTGGTTTTTTGATAAATATAATTTGCAAGTATTCTACATCTTTTCTGGCAACACTCTGAGGCAGAGAAGCAGATGACTAAGCAATGAGCCCTCTACTCAGGGGCTTAAGGCCGAGCAAGAGGAGACAAACGTCATTATGGTGCTGACCAAAAGGAACACACAGGTATGAGGTGCATTACAGAATAAGAATGGAAGAGAATTGATTATGGACTAGACATAAGAATTGAGAAACAGCAAGTTTTTCCTTTCTGAATTGGCCCTATTAAGCCAGAGATCTTTCCTTTCTACATTCTCCACAAATGTCTTACTGTCTTCTGATCTGGGGGCCGGAACTGAAAACATGCGTTCTGCAAATGAGCAGGCTCAAAGACATCTTCCTTTTAGTCTCCACTCCATTATTTGGGCCCACTTTTAGTTTTTCTCTAGTCTAATACACAGGTTAGATATCTATTCTCCTCTATTGATTTTGAAAGTTTTACTGGTCCTTTTCTGTGTAAATGTGCACAGAACAGTTATATAAAGCAAAAGGACAGGAGCAAAGTCTAATAGTTTAACATATGTAGAATATATTTTACTAATGTGTGGTTAGCCTAGATAACTGCTCTCTCTTAAGGACTGTTGATCCAATAGAAGCTCTACATTTTTCTCACAATTCCATCGACTTAAAAAAATGTACTGCACTATCTAAATGCCCACAGATTGTTTTTCCCTTTTCCAGAATTAACTTCTAAGGAAAAAATGTATCACTGGTAAGTTTTTTGTACTAAGAAACAATGTACATACTGGCCAGTCTTACTGCGATGAGATGAAATCTCGATGTTGTTTTTATTTGCATTTCTTGAATGACTAAGGATGTGGAACATTTTCTTATATATTTATTTGCCATTTATATTTCTTTATCTGAGAAGTGTGTATTCATCTCAGATGCTCATTTCTGGATTGGGTCTTTGAATTTGGACAGGTACATGTTTTTTAATTCTTTGTATGTTCTAGATAGAAGATCTTTGTCTGAGGGACAGCCAGCTAGGATTTTTTCCCAATTTGTGGGTTTTCTTTTCACTTTGCTGGTGATTTCTTTAGATGTCCAAAACCTTTTCACTCGAATGAGGTCCCAATTATTGATTCTTTGAAGTGTTTCCCTTGCAGTTTCATTTTTGTTCATGAGCTCTCTGCCTACTCCTATGTCTTCAAGATTTTTACCCACTTTCTCTTCCAATAGATTTAGAGTTTCTGTTTTAATATTGAGGTCTGTGATCCATTTTGACCTGAGTGCTGCTGGGAATGCAGACTGGTGCAACCACTGTGGATACCCGTTTGGAGATTTCTCAGCAAACTAGGTCTAGAGGTTCCATTCAAACCAGCTATTCCTCTTCTGGGTGTTTTCCTAGAAGATCTGAAAACATCATATCACTCTGATATACGTGCACCCATGTTTATAGCAACACAATTGGTAATAGCTAAAATGTGGAAGCAACCCAAGTGTCCATCCACAGAAGACTGGATTAAAAAACTGTGGCATTTTTATATAATGGAATATTATTCAGCTATAAAGAAAGAGACTTCCGGGAAGATGGCGACCAGGTGAGTGGCAGAGGGAAACTCTCCCAGAGACCGATCTTTTGCGTGCGGGTGCCCGGTCCGTGGATGCAAAATTCCAACTGACAGGGTTGCTCTCTGCAGCCTAAGCATTAAAGGGCTAGCTGGACAAGCCACATGGCAAGAAGTGGGCAGATCCTGAGAGCTGGGCCCCCGAGGGATCGTTGCTGCACTTGGGCTGCAGCTCGGCTCAATCCGTGTACAGCTGAGAGAGCGATTGTGGTGGGACTCACCCTTCCAGCTCCTGAACCCGATCGGCTCGGAGGCGGCTGTAACCAGGATTTGTTGGAGGCGGCAGAGCAGAGTAAACTCAGAGAACATGCTACTGGGGCAGATTGCGCCAATCCGGGCAGCGGTCCGGGATCCCGCTCAGAGCCCCGCCCATGCAGCCAGCGCCCCTCGAACTGTGGCAGCTGTGATTGGCAGGATTTCTGAGTCGGGAAAAAGCTTGATTCAGGGAGATACATCTGAACGGCATTCCTGTCTGCACGATCCCAGGGTGAGTTGATTGGGCGCCCTAACCGGTTTTTCTTGAGTCGGGAAGAAGCTCTGCCCAGCGAGTGACATCCAAGCAGCT
Organism: Dinomys branickii; assembly: GCA_004027595.1. NCBI lineage: Eukaryota > Metazoa > Chordata > Mammalia > Rodentia > Dinomyidae > Dinomys > Dinomys branickii. The sequence goes on along the minus strand of PVLD010017998.1, from coordinate 13,817 downwards.
TTAATGACTGCAGGATCCCCCAGGTAGGAAGAGCTAGCTAGGCGCCCTGATGGGATTTGTGAGGGGGGAAGGGAGCTCCACCGAGGGAGGAACTTCTGAGTGGCCTGCCTGCAAGGTCCCTGGGGCGGCGAGCTGTTTATGCGCCCCAGTCAGGTCTCGGGGTAGGGAGTAGAAGTGGAAATCTCAGCAGACAGCTTAAGGGACATTCTCCCAAAGAGAAGGAATCATTGGAGCAGCCTCTGCAGCAGACCTTTGCCTGCTGAACTGCCGGGGGAATTTATAGCTCCACATTTTGAATCTGATACCCAAAAATGGGAAAACAGAGGAACAAAATGCAGTCTCAAAACTCAACCCCACCCAGAACAAGTTTTGAATGTGAGGATACAGTGGAACCAGGAAGCCACATACCTGCAAGTTATGAAAAGATTGCATCTGAAATGAAACAAATCCAACAGGCCATAAAAGAGCTCAAAGCAGAAATAAGCCACATACCTACAATGATTTCTCAGACAAAAAACGAGCTGAAAACAATGATGGAAGAAATGTTCCGTGCACACAGAGAAGATATAGACAAAAGACTAGAAGAAAATAGGAAACAAATGGAAACGTTACAAGAGCAATTTAGGAATGAATTACCAAGAATGAAACAGGTCCAAAGAGAATGCCAGGATTTGAAAACTAATGCTGAAAGCTTGCAAAACCGTTTAAATGAAACCGAAGATAGAATTTCAGAACTTGAAGACAGCATGGCAGCTTATGAGCGTGAAAGGAAGAATCTCATGATATCATCAAAGACACAAGAAAAGTCAATCCAACAGCTGCAAGATGAAGCAAAACGTAACAATACTCGAATTATACGACTGTGTGAAACAGCAGGAGATCTCACAAACGATATAAAAGGAATATTTGATGAAATAATAGCAGAAAATTTCCCAAACAAGGTAAAAGATACTGAAGTTCAGTTAATCAAGGCATATAGAACCCCAGTGATCCATAACCCAAAGAAAAACACACACAGGCATGTAATAGTCAAGATCCCAGATATCCAGCAAAAGAACACAATATTAAAAGCTGCTAGAGAAATGAAACAGATCAGCTATAAAGGAAAGCCCATCAGAATCACAGCAGACTTCTCAACGGAAACCATGAAACCAAGAAGAACTTGGAGCGAGATACTACAGATTCTGAGACAAAACAACTTCCAACCCAGACTGTGGTATCCTGCAAAATTATCCCTCAAATTCAATGGAGAAATAAAATATTTCCACGACAAAGAACAACTGAAGAACTTCATGAGTGCCAAACCAGCATCGGAAAAAGCACTAGAAGATATTCTAGACAGAGAAAAAAGAGACCACAATCCCAAGAACAGCGATAGAAATAACTCCCTAAACAGAACAAGTAATTAAACAGTCAGCAAAAGAAGGAAAACTTCAAGTAAACAGCATGACTAGAATAAGCCAACATATAACCATGATAACCATTAATGTAAATGGCCTCAACTCAAAAGTCAAAAGGAAAAGATTGGAAGAGTGGATTAAGGAACACAATCCAATGATATGCTGTATAGAGGAAACACATTTTACTCAAAAAGAAATCCACAGGTTGAAAGTTAAAGGTTGGAATACAATTCTCCATGCAACAGGTCCCCAGAAAAAAAGCAGCGGTAGGTATTATGTTTGCAAACAATGTAAACTTCAAACCAAAAACAATCAAAAGAGATAAAGAAGGCCACTACATACTAGTTAGGGGAAAGCTGCAAGAGGAAGAGGTAACAATCCTAAACATTTATGCACCAAACCATGGAGCACCTAACTTTACAAGTCAAATCTTGACAGTTGTAAAAAATCAAATAACTGATAACACTATTGTAATAGGGGACCTAAACACCTCTCTGACGCAAACAGACAGGTCAACTGTACAGAAACGCAGCAAAGAAATAACAGACCTGAACCAAAAGTGTGAACAGATGGACTTAGTAGATGTATACAGAGTGTTCCACCCCACAGCATCAGAATACACATTTTTCTCAGCTGCACATGGGTATTTCTCCAAAATAGACCACATTCTAGCTCAGAGAGCATATCTACCTAAATGCAAAAGAACTGAAATTATCCCATGCATATTATCGGACCACAGTGCAATAAAATTGGAAATTAATGACAAGGAGAACTCCAAAAACCACTTAAACACGTGGAAATTAGACAACAACCTACTGAATAACCAATGGGTCACACAAGAAGTTAAAGAAGAAATTAAAAATTACCTACAAATAAATGAAAACGCAAGTAGAACCTATCGGAATCTGTGGGATGCAATGAAAGCAGTCCTCAGAGGGAAATTTATAGCAATGAAATCATATACAAAGAAAACAGAAAGAGAGCGAATAAATAACCTAATCATACACCTCAAACTCTTAGAAAAAGAGCAACAAGCCAAACCAAGAGCCCAAAGAAGGGAGGAGATTATAAAACTCAGGGCAGAAATTAATGCAACTCTACAAGAAATTAGTGAATCAAAGAGTTGGTTCTTCGAAAGAGTAAATAAAATTGATAAGCCCCTAGCCAACCTTATCAAAAAAAGAAGGGAAAGATCTCAAATTCATGCAATAAGGAATGAAAAGGAGGAAGTCACTACAGATCCAAAAGAAATCCAAAGATCATTAATACCTACTTTGAAAATCTGTATTCCCATAGGATAGAAAATACAGAAGAAATGGACAAATTCCTAGAAAGGTACAAATTGCCAAAATTGAATCAGGAAGACGTAAAAATCCTCAATAACCCAATATCAATTAATGAGATTGAAAACGTCATTAAAAACTTACCCACAAAGAAAAGCCCAGTCCCTGATGGATTCACAGCAGATTTCTATAAAACATTTAGAGAGGATCTAATGCCAACACTCCTCAAACTCTTCAACGAAATCGAAAAGGAAGCAACTCTCCCCAACACATTTCTGGAGGCAAGTATTATACTGATACCAAAACCAGAGAGAGACCCAACCAAGAAAGAGAGCTACAGGCCAATCTCCTAATGAACATAGATGCAAAGATACTGAACAAAATACTGGCAAATAGATTACAGCGAATCATAAGGAAAATTATACACCATGACCACGTAGGATTCATTCCAGGAATGCAGGGATGGTTCAATATTCGCAAATCAATTAATGTAATATACTATATTAATACAGTCAAAGACAAAAACCACATGATCATCTCAGTAGATGCAGAGAAGGCTTTTGATAAAGTCCAACATACATTCATGTTAAAAGCCTTAGAAAAAATAGGAATAGATGGCCTCTACTTCAATCTGATCAAAGCCATCTACAACAAACCAACAGCCAGCATCATACTAAATGGACATAAACTGAAAACTTTCACTTTAAATCAGGAACAAGACAAGGATGTCCATTGTCACCACTCCTATTCAACATAGTTCTGGAAGCACTAGCCAGAGCAATCAGACAAGAGAGAGAAATAAAAGGAATAAGGATAGGAAAGGAAGAAGTCAAACTATCACTATTTGCAGATAACATGATACTATACATGGAGGACCCCAAAAACTACACAAGAAAACTCCTGGAATTAATTGACAAATTCAGCAGCGTAGCCGGATACAAAGTCAACACCCGAAAATCAATAGCATTCCTGTACATGAACAACAAACAGACTGAGAGAGAAATTGAGGAAACCATACCCTTTAAAATAGCCACCAAGAAATTGAAATACTTAGGAATCAATCTAACAAAGAATGTGATAGATTTATTTAGTGAAAACTACAATACTCTGAAAAAGGAGATTGAATAGGATTTCAATAAATGGAAAAACATACCCTGCTCATGGTTAGGAAGAACTAACATTGTAAAAATGGCCATACTACCAAAACTTTTGTACAGATTCAGTGCAATTCCCATGAAACTACCGTTAACATACCTCACAGATCTAGAGAAAATATGCCTCAAATTCATCTGGAACCAGAAGAGACCCAGAATAGCAAAAGCAATCCTGGGCAATAAGGACAAGTCAGGTGGAATCACAATCCCTGACCTGAAATTATATTACAAAGCTACTGTGATAAAATCAACTTGGTAGTGGCTAAAAAACAGACCTGAGGATCAATGGAACAGACTGGAAGATGCAACCACAACAAAAAACCCACTCAGCTACCTAATATTTGACAAAGGGGTCAACCAAACTCAGTGGAAGAAAGAAGGCCTGTTTAATAAATGCTGCTGGAAGAAACTGGCTTGCCCCTTGCTGAAAACTGAAAATAGACTCCAGTCTATCACCATGCACCAAACTCAGGTCAAAATGGATCACAGATCTCAACATTAAAACAGAAACTCTAAATCTATTGGAAGAGAAAGTAGGTAAAAATGTTGAAGACATAGGAGTAGGCAGAGAGTTCATGAACAAAAATGAAACTGCAAAGGAAACACTTTAAAGAATCAATAATTGGTACCTCATTCGACTGAAAAGTTTTTGTACATCTAAAGAAATCACCAGCAAAGTAAAAAGAAAACCCACAAATTGGGAAAAAATCCTAGCTGGCTGTTCCTTATACAAAGGTCTTCTATCTAGAACATACAAAGAATTAAAAAATATGTACCTGTCCAAATTCAAAGACCCAATCCAGAAATGGGCATCTGAAATGAATACACACTTCTCAGACAAAGAAATACAAATGGTAAATAAATATATGAGAAAATGTTCCACATCCTTAGTCATTCGAGAAATGCAAATAAAAACAACATCGAGATTTCATCTCACCCCAGTAAGACTGGCCAGTATGAAAGTCGTCCAATAACAGATGCTGGCGAGGCTGTGGAGAAATAGGTACTCTATTACACTGCTGGTGGGAATGCGGACTGGTACAACCACTGTGCAGAGCAGTTTGGAGATTTCTCAGCAAACTAGGTCTAGAGGTTCCATTCAAACCAGCTATTCGTCTTCTAGGTATTTTACCAGAAGATCTGAAAACATCATATCACTGTGATATATGTGCACCCATGTTTATAGCAGCACAATTTGTAATAGCTAAAATGTGGAAGCAACCCAAGTGTCCATCCACAGAAGACTGGATTAAAAATCTGTGGCATTTTTATATAATGGAATATTATTCAGCTATAAAGAAAGATAGTTTTGGGGACTTTGCAGGCAAGTGGTCAAAACTGGAGTCCATACTCATAAGTGAAATAAATCAGCAGTACATGTGCAGGCAACCTATTGTATCACTGGTGTAAGAACCTGAGGGTGGGAATATAAACTAAGAGACATGAAGGAAATCTGTTCAAAAATAAAGAACAGATGGGACGAGGGAAAGGAGAAAAGAAAGAGACAAAAATGTATGTATGTATATATGAGTATACATATATGCAGGAGGGCTAACATGGTTCTACTATTGTATTATATCACTTAATGCTAAGGAATAATAGATGGCGGGTTATTTGATCAATCTTGTATGTCTGTATGTGTTATCCTGAACACACACTTTGAAGATATCAATATGCAAAGCAGTAACTATTGGTGTTTTTTTTTTTTTTGTCTTTGTTTTTTTGTTTTTTGTGTTTTTCTGTTGTTGAGAGGATTAATTGTCTGACCAATTTTGCATGTCTGTATCTGGGTTCATATATATACACTTCAAAGATATCAATAGGTAAAGCAACAACCACTGTTGAGTCCATGTCACCTTGTCTGTAGATCAGTTTTGATTGTACTACTTTTTATGCTAATTTGTGTCTGTGTGTTAATATGTTTTTGTGCTTTTGTTTAAAAAAAACAATGTATAGCATTCAATACAGAAATATTAAAATGAAATCACTAAAAGAATTAGACAGTAAAGTCCAAATTATACAGGCTGTGTACACTGAAGGTCATATTTTTAGAATTTTATGATCTAAGGGTCTTATCAAGTTTTATTTAGGGATCTTAAGACCTTAAAAGAAGGGTCATTTTGCTTTGCCTCCAAGAGTGTTTAGTTTGCAAACGCTATGATGTCTGAACTTCTAGGCAAAAGAAATGCTAAAGGACATAATGAATAAAACAGGAATTGTCCATAGGAGCTTGAGTGACTTTTGGACAGCTGAAGGAAAGTGCAGAAAGCATTTCATCTTATTTAATACTTCTGTCAAAGATCAAAGAGACAGAATGAAATGTAATGGAAGAAAACAACAAAAAATAAGGTGGACTGGTTACTAGAATTCAGGCATAAATATATGTCCCCTAAGTTTCATTCCAAATTTACAGAATTATAAAGAGACTATGATTTCTTGCTTTTGGATGTGATGTAGCTCTCTCCTTGGAGATTGAATCCTCAGATGAAAAGCGATACCACAAAAGACCAAGTCAAACTGCAGTTATTATGTGCAATGGAATGAACAAAACTTGGAAAAGTCTTGGATAAATCAATAGGAAGAGAGGACTGGAAACGTGAAGTTGCAGAACAGTAAATATGTGCTGCTTGATTGACAAGTTGATTTAACATTCTTGCCACTGACTTTGTTCAGAGGGTTTGTCTCTCTGCCTGCCGGTGGTGATCCACAATAGAAAGATGTCACTGAGTTCTTAATTTGGAATTTTATTAATAATAGTCTCCTTTTCTGTCTATTCTTAACCTAATAAATAGCCCACTCTACCATTTCTCAGAAACTGTATACAGCTTTACAACAGATTGCTTATCACCACAGCATGTAACAGCAACAACTTCAATTACTTGTTTTGTTTTTCATTTGGTAAGGTCAGGAATTAAATTTATTCTGTGTATAATACTAAAAAATTTTGAGATCCTAAGGACATGAGATCTTAAAAAAGGACTAGTTAGTGCTAAAACTTTTGTAATGTAATAGTTTTGCTTATTAACACTAAATACAAACATATATCACATCTGGAGTCAGTGTCTGAATCAGTCAGGACTCCAACAGGAAAGGGACAGGGTAGTCTAAGAGAATCAGACAAGAAAGAGCATTTATGAAGTTATGATAGTGACAGGAAGTCCTTACTATGCCAAGAACTGAAGGGGAAGATTAAGAAATGGTTACTGGGGCTTTGAAAACACATCTCTGTGGAAAAACCATATGCTAGGATCTTTAGTAAATGCTTGCACCCATCTTATGAAATCCTAACAGATGATGCACTAGGAATGAAGTATCTTCATGTGATGGCTAATTCTAGGAGTCCTAGAGATCTGGGAAAGCATTCTAGACGTGTCTGTGAAGGTGTTTCCAGAGGACATTGGTGTGTGAGTTAGTCTAATGAGTGAGAAAGATCTGCTTACAAGGTCAGCAGGCACCATGGCTGGTGGGGGGTCTGGGATATAACATACAGGCAGAGGAACAACCAATTCTTTGACCTTGGACTCCAGTGTTTATACCAGTGTTCTGCATGGCTGGCACGTTGTCAGCCAGATTGAATTATACCACCAGCTTTGCAGTTCTCTACTGTATAGACAGATGCATGCTTCTTGCATATTGACTTCCATAATCACATGGACTGATTCTTAGAGTAAATCTCAATCTCTCTCTCTCTAATTCCCCTTCTCTTCCTCTCTTTCTGTTTGTCTGAAGAACCCCAACTAATATAACACCTAATGCCAAATTGATCACGGTTACGAATCTTCAGTACTGTTATTAAATATTATCAACACATACTATCTTTGTTTTAAGTTTAAAGTCTAGGAAGGAAACAACAGAAATATGGTAGTTGATAGTCATCTCTGCTCATGAAATGTTGGTGTATGATTTGTAATACTGTCTCCTTCTCCTGGCCATGGAGACCTGCAACGTTCAGATAATGGTTTCTTTGAAACTCAATTGTGAGCTGATTGTAATTTGCTTTCTGTATACCTGCAGCAAACAATATACTACAGCTGTTTTTAGACTCTGAGATGTTTGCATTATTTGTTCCCAGGACATGAAAGAGCCCATACTGACTGATACAATCCTCAAGCTAATAACTTAATACCACAAGTGTCTTGTTTCTAATACTGACATTTGGTTTTCTGCAAAAGTAGGATTTTTGTTAGCTTTAAAGCATGAAAATACACTCAGGAGCTTCAACATATTGTAAGTTGTTGTATCTGGAATTTAGAATGCTGAAGAAATTTATGGAATATTATATATATATGTATACACATACATATGTATATATACACAAACACATATATGCAGGGGTTTATTGAAAGGTACAGTGGACCTTTAAATTTCAAAAGTTATTAAAGTGTTAATTTTTAAAAAATCTTATTATAGTACATAAGACATTGCCAAGAACAACTGGCTACATGTGCTTGAAATGAGGAGGAATATTTTAGTATTTTGAGGAAGATTAGTGGCAACTTGTCTTTTACTGTAATGCATTTTTTAACTCAAATAGTCACTGTAGTTTATCACCCTGTATTGATCAGTCATTTATGGTAATTACTGTCAAATGAAAAACATTACGGAGTGTCTGCATCTACCTGACTCACCAGGTAGAGCACTTTGCAACTTCTGACTCTTCCTCCAAGTCAAAACAACCATAAAACGTACCTGTCTTGAATCAATTCAAGAGAAACAGGCAGCCACAGCAATGTAACTAAAGACACTCACAAAAGCGGAGTGCCATAAAGTGAAAAGAATAATTGCATTAGTGTTTGTAAACGAGGAGGAGTATTTTAGGTGTATTAATGACACTATGGCTATTGTAATAAAATGTAAAAATTGCATAAACATTCACATTTTTCATCATACCTCATACGTAAATGATTAAATTACATTTCACAAGTCGAAGACTTACATAGAGGAATGTATATATAGTGTTGGTAATGGGTACATTTTCAAAGGAATACACAAACACATTTCTATGAAATACATTTCTGGAAAAATTTTTATAGATTCTCAGAGGAATCTGGAAATAATCCACATCTATCTAAGCAAAGTCATCAATTATAAAGTCAAAAAGTTATATCTGATATTCTAAACTATTGATCTCATGAATTCTTCCTATTGTTTTCTTTGCTTTTATAACTTCTGGAGCTTTTTAAATTTAGTTATATCTTCTAGAAATTCCTGTTAAATAAAAATTTCAGGGGGTTATTGTTTTGGGTTCCCGAGAGACCAAGTTAAAAGTAAACATGGAGTCACTCGTGTCACCAAAGTACAACTAAAGTGATTTGACCCTCCCGGAAACAAGAGCATAAGGGGAGATGATAGACGAATTCCGTAAACAGATGAATTGGCAAGAGAGTGAAGTTCTGTCCACTTAACTCCTTACACTTTTGAATCCTTAACCTGATATAACAGGATGTTTCCCAATCAGTTACATTTCTATCATTCTGTCTCTTCATCATCTTATAATAAAAATTCCTTAAAATGACTCATCTTTTACTCTTTCCAGTCTTTATTTCTGCTTCCTTCTGTCTTTCTCTGTCTATAAAATATTTTTCTCTGCTCAGCCAGTCAGCACATACATCACAGCCTATGAAATCAAGCGTCGTCTGATTCTAGTATTGCATTCATAAAGTCATTCAAGATCCTGTAATTTTGTTCTTTGCTATACTGTAGAGTGAAAGAAAATAAAACTAATGTATCTTTGGGTATGCTAGATAAAATAATTCAAATATCTAAGAGAATATTGTTCTGCTGCATCCATGACTGCTCGATGAGGTAGGGGGATAAAGCAAGGAATTACAGTAGAAAAAACTAAGCAGCTAAACCAAAGCCCATATGCTTCATTGATTAACGAGAACATTTTATGTCTGTCAGTTATGCAAATAAGAACGAGGCATTTTTAACTTTTTCCCAGTTCACATATTAATTCAGAATATATAAGAGAATTTAAATGAAAATGACCTAAAGGTATATTTCAAAAAATCCATACGTATAGAGGCAAACATTATGAATTTATTGGCCTTTTTGGTGTATTAGTTTACACTTCCTACCAGACCTTATGGATTAAGCTAAATTTCAGTCAAATAAATAAGCTCTTAGTTTAAAGAGAAGCGTAAAATCTACCACTCTGCTGTCTCTGATGGATTTCAGACCCGTAGTTTACATCAGTTGCTCTTCGCTTCGGTGAACATCAGAATGACCTTGGGCACAGGGTAAGAAAGTAGATTCCTGGGGAATGCTGACTCTGAAAAGTCTGATTCATTGTGGGGGTCAAACTTCGTGGGTCGTTTCCGGTGTCAGCGTCCTGGGTGCTACCCAGGGAGACGCGCTGCCGGAAGCAGAGGTCTTGACCCCTTGCAAGAGTACTGAGCATGGATTTGTTTTTCTTTTTCATCTTATCCCACTTTTCATCAACACCTGCTTCACTTAATAGCAAAGAAGTAAACATATCACAGTGATTTGTTTTCCTTGATAAAACATAAATTATGCTTCCATTTATTATTCAAGTTGCTTATTTGAGATTTACCACAAACAATTCTATCGTTCTCCATGGTTGCAAACGTGACTGTTAAACTTACCGTGTCTGAAATTGCACTCACTGTGTGTCACCCTTGAACGCAGTTACCTGTAACTTCACCCACTGCTTTCTATTGTTATGCTCTTCCATTTGACATTGATTAGATATTTTTATTATGTTATTAAAAATCTTTCTGCCTCTGGCAACTCCTTTTGAGTGCAATTCTATTCGATTTGTTTGAATTCTAAAGGCCCTCTCCTTTTGCCTGGGATCTCTGAGGGATTTCTTAAACTTCCTGAACATAATGAAAACATTCTTCAATTTTACAGATTATGAAAATAAATAGGCTTGCTAATTTCTGTGTGATAGACTTATACTGTGTTTCCTGTTATTTCTTCTTTAAGGATATAAGATAGCCTAAAGGATATCTTTAAGGATAGAAGAATAAATTAGAAAGTCCATGCAAAGAATAAATGAGGAATGATGGTCTCAAATCCTACCACTAAGAAATAACCACCACAATTTTTGGTTTAAATACCTTTATAAATATTTATATTAAATATACATATAATCTCTTAGAATAAAATGGATTAATAGTTCCATATTATACACATACACCAAAATTCACATTGTACCACAAAAATGTATACTGTTAACCTTTGTCAATTAAAGGAATATTATTAAAAAATTAAGAAAATGGGTTAATCTGCCAAGTCTGCTTTATAACTGTATTTTTCCTGTCTGGGTGTTTTAGCTCTTTTAGTTGTTTCCTTCAATTTTTCCTCTATTTTCCTCTGTTATCATTTCTATATTTTAGGGCCCCAAGCAGAAGTGTTATCTTTAGAATTCACATTCTTTCCTTTCTTTACTCATAGGCTCTTCTGAAAGATCAATCAAAAGATTATTTTGAGGACAGAAAGTGTCCTTTGCTGAATAATTAAATGCATTTACATTTATTTAGAGCTTTGAGCACATTTAGTGCTTATGTGCATTCCTGCGTTGGTAAATGTAGTTTTTCTTATACATCCATTACCTTTTATTAGTTGAAATCAAAATCTTATGGTCATGAAGGCATGGGAATCTAGTGATGTGGAATTTGCATCAACTTTAAAGGACTAAATACTTTCTTTGTTAATGTTTGACCTATGGTTTGGACATGGTTTCATGTCCTTGGAAGTTCATGGCTACACGAGTGTAAGTGGCAATGTACCTTTAACAGGGGGTCCTTGTGTACAACTGGCTGCTCCTTGCCCTCTACTTCCAGTCAGTGTCACCACGGGGTCTCTCTCTTGCAGGTTCTCTTACTACCAAGGTTCATCTGCCCTGAAGTCCTCACTGGAGCAGGAACCTTGTCTTTAAACCTAAAACTGTGAGATTTTTCTTAATAAGAATCCAGCCGCAGGTATGTCATTAAGGCAATGGAAAGTGGACTAACCCGGTATTAGCTTGAATGATGCTGTTGTTTTTAAAAACTAGGTTTTTCTGAAGGCAGGGCTGCAGCACACATGGACTGATACATTTAAATTAAGGATTATCTCAGTTATAATTTTCCATGGACCCTGGTGTGTGAACAAATGGAGGTGTAAATAATGATAGTATGGTAAATCAAAGGACAGTGAGTATGTATATGAGAAAGGACTTAGAAAACTGAAAGTATAAGCTTTATATACTATTATACCAATTGCCCTGCTTTTACCAGTTGCCTGTTGCTGTGCTTAATAAATAATCTGGCTTGATAAGTTTATTAAGGTGAGGCAATAATAATAATAGCAATAATAATAATAATAGTAATAAAAGCTAACATTCTCCCAATGTTTACTACTACTGTATTGAGAATTTCAAGCCTCCCAGTAACGTGCAGTTACCTCATTTACGTTGCATAACACAGCCAGGAATTAGGAATCAGTGAGTAAAGATGCTGAAAGCCGGAGTTCAGAGCCTGTGCCCGTCATCACTCCATCATGATAAAGTTGTGAATGAGAATGCAAGTTCCTAAAATGCTTCTTAATTAGCTGTTAGTTTTAGAACTTCTCCTTAGTTCTTCATTTTCCCAACTCTGAATCAGTGTCCATAGGGATGGTCAACTTTTGTCCTGCAAAACAACTTGCTTCTTTTCACTTGACAGATGTCATGTTCTCCCACTGTCCCTCATTGTCTTAGGTTAGAGACACACAGGTCTTGTGCTTTGTTCTGGTTTTACTGAAGGTTGCCATTAAAACCTTAAAACTGTCTCATCCCCAGCAGATCTGGTGAAAGGCGGCAGTCTCAATTTGCCCCTGCTGGAAAGATGTAAGCTCCAGAAATAATCCTGTGCACAGTGTAATAAAGGACACAAAACTTTGTCAGCATGTGTGGTGTCTATAAACATCTAAATAATTACCTGTATTTTATTACTTGTTTTGTTCCCTCTAAATAAACTATGCAGTGTTCATATATAATTATAGTTCTAAAATACACTGCATTGGCAACAGTATTCAGAGCTGTGGAGTAAATTTGAACTTACACATTTTAGATGCAAATCTTTTTTCTTTTTAATTTTTTTTTCAATTTTAAAAGTAAAAGCACAAAAACATATTAACAAACAGACACAAAGTAGCATAAGAAATAGTACAATCAAAACTGATTTACAGACAATGTGACATGGACTCAACAATGGCTGTTGCGTTACCTATTGATATCTTCGAAGTGTATATTCATGAACACAAATACAGACATGCGAAATTGGTCAAACAATTAATCATCTCAACAACAGGGGGAAAAAAAAAAGAAAAGAAAAGAAAAAAAAGAAACCGGAAAGCATTAACAAAGAGGCACAAAGTAGTACAATAACAGTAAGATCAGAATTGAATTATAGACAAAGCAACAGGAAACCAACAGTAGTTGCTGCTTTGCATATTGATATCTTCAAAGTGTGTGCTCAGGATAACACATACAGACATACAAGATTGATCGATTAACCTGTCATCAACTATTCCTTAGCATTAAGTGATATAATACAATAGTAGAACCATGTTAGCCCTCCTGCACATATGTATCTACATATACACATACATACATTTTTGCCTCTTTCTTTTCTCCTTTCCCTCGTCCCATCTGTTCCTTGCTTTTGAACAGATTTCCTTCATGTCTCTTAGTTTATATTCCCACCCTCAGGTTCTTACACCAGTGATACAATGCGTTGCCTGCTCATGTACCGCTGATTTACTTCACTTATGAGTATGGACTCCAGTTTTAACCACTTGCCTACAAAGTCCCCAAAACTGTCTTTCTTTATAGCTGAATAATATTCCATTATATAAAAATGCCACAGTTTTTTAATCCAGTCTTCTGTGGATGGGCACTTGGGTTGCTTCCACATTTTAGCTATTACAAATTGTGCTGCTATAAACATGGGTGCACATATATCAGAGTGATATGATGTTTTCAGATCTTC
>PVLD010017997.1:0-40192 GCA_004027595.1 Dinomys branickii | reverse complement strand
ACACTATAGCTTCTTTTTCTGGATAACATTCTTCCTTTTGATAGCTATGTAACCTTAGATCAAAGACGTGTGTACAGTCTGTTAAAGCATTTCCCAAGGAAAGATCCGAGGCTCTCCCAGCTCCCTCTGCGTCAGCCCGGCTGGCCTCCGTCTGCCTGGGAACAGCTGGGGTGGTTCTGGCCCCAGGTCCCTTTGAACCCCTGTGCTCTTTAGAACAGGGCTTGGAGGCGTGCAGCCCTGTCTTCCTCATCTTTCAGTTTCCATCCTAAATTCTACCTATCGGCTGGGACCCTTTGCCTCCTACAGTAACAATCTGCCTGTCTGTCTGCTTTATTTTCAGGATAGTTTATTGCAATATGAAGTTCTGTTGTTTATGGGGAGGGAGAGAGAGAGAGAGAGAGAGAGAGAGAGAGAGAGAGAGAGAGAGAGAGAGAGAACGAGAGAGAGAGAGTTCTATCTTCTCAACTCATACTTAGAAAGTAAATTTTAAGACATGTTTTACCTAGTACAGCATAGTGCAGTGCTCGGCTAGCATTTGTAGGCTGATTGGATGGAGGAATATACCCTGTTATATTGCACATTTAAACTGGGATACAGCTGGGCGTGGTGGCACACGCCTATAATCCCTGTACTTGGGAAGCTGAGGCAGGAGGATCCTTGGAAGTTTGGGCTACAAAGTGAGCTCAAGGCCAGCCTGAACTGCAGAGCAAGACCTTGTCTCAAAAAGACCAAAAAAAAAAAAAAAAAAAAAAAAAAAAAAAAAAAAAAAAAAAAAAAAAAAAAAAAAAAAAAAAAAAAAAAAAAAAAAAAAAAAAAAAAAAAAAAAAAAAAAAAGAAAAGACTACATAAATAAATAAATAAAACTATCTACTCCATCTGGTTTTAAAAAAAAGGCAAATGCTATTAGGCTTGAAATTTTGATTCTCCTGCTTCAGCCTTCCTGAGTGCTGGGATAACAGGCATGTCCACCATGTTGGCTTCGATGTCTTTAAGACCACAGTGCACATTGTTTTGATTTGGAGGATGAAGAAGCTTCATGATCTCATAGCTCTTTGGAGGAACATTAAGCTTTACCCAAGTAGTGCCCTCTAGCAGCATGTGCAGAAACTGACCACACCCAATTTTAACGTTCTTATCATACATTGTAACTTCAAGTCTTAGTAAACATCACTATTTATTTATTTTGGCCGGCGAATAGAGCCTTTTGGCTTCTGCTCATATCCCCCACACCCTGCTGTGACTAGTAAACACATTATTAACCTTAGAATAAGGGATTTAAATTGCCGTTGTTTACTTCACTCTTTCAAGTTAACAGCTTATTTTCCTAAACTTCTGAGGCAAAGACAGATTTATTTCCATTGCTTACAATGTTCCATTCTCATTGAGAGTTGCCCAACAAGCATTTACTGATTTAATGTCCATTGATCCTGCCCAGGGGGCACACACCTGAATTCCAGATACTTGGGAGGCTAAGACAGCAAGATCACAAGTTCAAGGCCAGGCAACTTCGTGAGATCTTTTCTCAAAGTACAAAATAAAAATGAAAGGCTGAATATGTAGTTTAATGGTAGAGCTGCTTCCCTAGCTATTGCGGGCCCTATGGTTGATACCCACTCGGAGGGAAAGGAGTTTGTTGAATGGCAGAATTGTGCAGGAGAGATAGTTAAGCACTGCTTTCAGTTCTGCCTCTGCTCTAAGTCTGCTCACCCTCTGTTCCTTCTTTGGGTGTTCAGTGTGCTCATCTGTAAGTTGAAACAATTGCCCAGATGCTCAAAATTAGTTCCTGTAGGAGTGTCTCAAAATTGGCCTGGGCTTTCAGGCCTGGAGTCACATCTCAGATGGAAATCCTGGCTGGATCTTTTAGAATAGCACAGCAGAGAAGAAATTCTCTTTGTTCTAAACTCAAGATTTCCTGTTTCAATTAGTAAGTGAATAAAGTCTTGCAAAAAGATTAACTGATTACAGGTTTGATCTTCTAGCATCCCTCCCAGTACTTTGTGAAGGCGTACAGGTTTGATCTTCTAGCATCCCTCCCAGTACTTTGTGAAGGCGTACAGGTTTGATCTTCTAGCATCCCTCCCAGTACTTTGTGAAGGCGTGGCAGAGAGATAAGGAATGGAATTCTGGGAGAAGGCCGTCTCTGTCCATAAATAGCTTTGGAGCAAGAGTCTGCAACAAGCAGAACAGAAGCTGAGAATCCGTCTTCTATCTGGTAAGTCAGTCCTTTGCAGACTTAGGCCGGGGAGGGAACCAGAACATTGCTGTCTACCATGCTCAGTATTAGTTGGGGGTCAATGATCACAGTGATGTTCGGCCAGTAGGAAGTAGAGGTGCACACAGATGGTTCCTTGGGTCTATTGTGAGATTTATTCTCCTTTAAATGGAATAATCCAGTCATGTAGCTGAATTATTTAAGCATTATGTTGCGCAAGTGTAGCATGACAAATAGATAACAGAATGATACCTTTGGATGTAATTGTTCTCTGAAAGAGGAGCCTCATACTGGTGCTGACTTTTGAAGGTTTATGTTAGCATCTGCTGAGCCTGGGAAGGCCTATGAGTGCTGAGCTATGGTTTGGGTGGGGAGTGGAAGGCTGTGTCCAGCTTGGGAAGGGGGCCAGAGGGGCCTTTGGGGTATGGAGGGACTGGGAAGCCACTGAATATCTTTAGTGTATGGGAGAGATTTGAAGAAACTCTTGAGTTTAAAACATCTCCCTAGAAGATTCTCGTGCTCCTCTCTAGTGATCTGGCAGCACCGATCTAGGTGGGACGTTGTGGTTGGGAACATTGCCCTCCTGCACTCTTGTCTCCCTAGTTGCAGCAGCACCCAGGAGCTGCCTGACGGTTGCACATTTGTCCCTAGTGCATCCAGTCTCCTATAGCTCTCCTCAAATCCCCCAGATCTTTGTCCTATTCCTCCCCATGAACTTTGGGTTAATTCCTCTTGTCTTTTTTCATACTGGGGAATTAAACCCTCAACCTTTGAACTGTGCTTCATTCCCAGCCATTTTTTATTTTCAGAGAGCTTATCTGAGTCTCTAAATTGCCCAGAGTGGGCTTGAACTCATGCTCCTCCTACCTCAGCTTCCTAGAAGGCCAGGATTGCAGACAAATATCAATACACCCAGCTATTTCCGGTTGATTTCGTACATCGCTGAGGAAGCAATCAGCCAGGGCTCCTACAGGTTCAACCACGCAGTGATACAAGGGTCTGACGCCTGCGGTCTGGGCCAAAGCAAACCTTCCAGCTGGGCGTTGATTCCATTATCCCCTTGCACAGCAAAATTTCCCCTTGTACATTTCTTCCTGACCATTCTCAGGTCATTCAAACCTGTGCTATTTTTGCCATTAAAAAGTAAAATGCCCCTACTTCCCAACACCCCTCTCCATTTATTCTCTTTGCCAAAAAATTCATTGAAAGTAATCCCTGTTCCCAGTTTACTGTCTGGTTTTCTTTTCCTTGTGAGCTTGGTAAGGTTGGTAACAATCTCCAGGTCATGCAGCCCTGTGTGCCCACGCCAGGCTTCGCTTTGTGCTCCTGACTCGGCTCCATCCCTGTTCCGTGCTGTACTGGCTTCCCGTGGCTTCTGAGACTCTTTACTCTCTTCTGACCTCCTTGGTCTGCAGCTAAGTTTGTTTTTCATGTCTTCCCCTTCACCTTTGCATCGGGGAAGGCCGGGCCTGGTCCTTAGCCACAGGCGTTCCTCTATTTCATTGAGGCTGAAGGCTTTAAAATACCATTTCTGGGCCAGTGGCTCCTAGAGGGGTAGCTCCAGCCCAGACCTACCCACCAGAGTCTCTCCTTGATAGCTCAGCTCAGAATGTCTGAAAACAGACTTCTTCCTGCAGAACCTGTGGTCCTCATAGCTTTCCCAGTTGCTGGCACCCTGTCCCTTGGCAGCGCAGTCCTGGGAGACCCTCTGGCTGTGCTTCTCCCTTCCCGGAGGCGATCAGTCCTGTGTTCTCCTGAACTTGCAGAGAGGCAGCGCTGCGTGTGCCATGGCTACCTCCCCTCTCCATCCAGAATTTCTGCCAAGAAGCCAAGGGCCAGGCTTCTCACCCCAGCCACCGCAGGCCTCCAGATGTCCCCTTCTGGGATCCTGGTGTCCCACTCACCCCCAGTGGCACCACTTGCCTGTGGCGTTAAACCTCAGGGTGCCCCTTAAGGCCTAGGCATCTCTCAGTCCCCCTCCGTGGCCCTCCCTTCTGTCCTTGTCTTGCCTGACTGCTGTTTGCCTTCGCCTCAGGGAAGCCGCAGGAACTCTAAACCTGGCGGCCTCAGTTGACATTGGCCTCAACCCCCTTCCAGCCAGGTCCCCGAAGCTCCCTGGTCTTCTCTGTGTTTTGTTCTCCTATTTTCCCTTTGCCTATGTGTTTATTTGTGCCTGGTGAGAACACTGTCTGGAGTCATGCAACCTGGGTGACAACCATTTAACCTCTCAGCCTTTTTTTTTTTTGAGACAGCGTCTCCATATACAGTTTAGGCTGGCCTTGAGCTCACTTTGTAGCCCAGATCTCAAACAAGGATCCTCCTGCCTCAGCCTCCCAAGTACTGGGATTACAAGGGTGTGCCACCACGCCCGGCAAACCTCTCAGCCTTCCCCACCTTTTTCTTTTCTTACATTAGCACTCATCAACTTGCAATATACAAATAAGTTGTATTTTTTATTTTTTTATAAATTGCTATATTTATGTTCTACTGACATGTAAGCTATGAGATCAGGAGTCTTTTTGGGCTTCATTGATATATTCGAAACGAATGGAATCCTGTGTAATATATGTTAGATCATGAATGAATATTTGTGAGATAGTACATACTAATACATTGTTACTATTATGTTTTTATGTCTTTTAAAAAAATTATGTATACATTTATTTGTTTTTAATGAAGCTAGGGATTGAACACAGGCCTCATGCATAAAAGGAAGCATACTACCCCTGAGCTACATCCCTGCTTTTTTCAGCTTATTTTTAAATTTTGAGACAGGGTCTTTTAGTCACCAGGCCAAACCTGAATTTGTAATTGGAGCTCCTGCCTCAGCCTCCAGAAGACCTGGGATTATAGTGCTGCTTTCCCTGGTTTATTTTTGCTTTTCTCTATGATAAGCAGGGATACCTTATACATTTTATATGGATATTTATGATTGCAAAAAGTTTTGAGCATCATATAACTTTTAAGTCAGAGCAGTGTGTGCAGGAGGATAGCCAGGGTAGAGGGCAGGAGGAGAGAGGGCTGTGGGAGCGGGCAGAGCGGGTGTGCGGGACTGCAGAGGGCCAGCTGGAGATCAGGGCTTCATACACACTGGGGCAGTGAGGGAAGGACAGGCACATGGGGTGGATGGACGTGTGAGCCCTTAGGTGCGCAGAGGGCTTAAGGAGATCCAGCTTTGGTGAAATATGGTGAATCCAAGCAGCTGGACTCTTTTGCAGGGAGCGGTGGCTACAGGAAATTACACTGAATCAACTCACGTTCGGGTAGCTCCATGTCACCCTGCTTTACAGAAAATCAGCTGTTCAGTCAGCACTGGACATGCAGGTCTGGTGCCCGAGCACCATCGCCTTGCTGAGCCATATCCCTTTCGGTGCTGTCCCCTCAGGATCATGGAGCTGTTCCCTAGACAGTAGTGATTTGTGACCCTTGTACAACTTAAACAAAAACAAAGAGGAAGTCCACTGTACTGCCTTGCTAGGGAGCTTGTGAGACAGTGGAGGCTGAGGGAGAGGCCTGGGCCCAGGAAGTGCAGTTCTGTGGGGCTGGACAGTCATTCAACACTGTGGGGCTTTGGTTCCATGTCCTTGTCTTGCCCGTTGGTCACCACTCCCTCTATGTCAGACACCTTTCACCCCCTACCCGAATTTCTTAATAACTTTACGTGTTTAAGGGATTTCCTTCCCCCCACTGTTCTTTCCCAGCTCAGTGAAAATGAATCATCTCTTAAGCCCAGGTGGTTCCACATGTTTTTCTGTAAATTCAGTATTTAAATTTTCTTTAGAAGAGTTTATGGTCTATAGTTTTGTTCTGAGACAGGGTCTTGCTATGTAGTTCAGGGAGGTCTTGACCTAAGCACTAACACAGGATGGCCTTGAACGTGTGGTGATTCTCTTCATTCTGCCCCCTGAGGCCGGGAGTACAGGCCCATGCCAGCACCCTGGCACATCAAGGTCTAGAGCTGGGTGCTGACTAATGCAGAAGTCATTTGTAGCAACTTAACTTTTAACTAAAATCCAAAGAAATGCAAAACACTTAAAAATCTCCCGTGTGCTAGCCACACTTGAAGCGTGCCAGAGTGCCTGCGGCTGCCCTGTACTGCACAGCGCTCACATGCGAGTCCAGATTTTGTTGGACAGCACTGGACAGAGGGGAAGAGAGACAGAAACTACACTGTCACACACACACTCACCTGTGTGCACTCATGTGCGTGCGCGTGTGCATACATGGATGTAGGGAGGAAGGGAAGGAGGGGAAGGGGTGCTATTAGAGACCTGCAGTAGGGCGATGGTACAGCGGGGCTGCCTGATTACTCTGCCCTGAGACTGGACCCAGGGCACCATCTGAGGAGGCTACACTGAAGCAGGGATGGAAGGAAGGGAAGCTGTAAGCTGGGGACTAAGGGAGGGAGGAGTGAGGCAGAACCCAGCGAGAGCAGAGGCTCAGGCCGGGTGAGTGTGAAGGAAGTCCTGAGGCTGTGGCTGGTGGGCACAAGAGAGAGCAGCAGAGGAAACCTGGGGTAGAGGTCCTCTGAGGCTTCCTTAGGGTGAGGACTGTGGAGTAACTGCAAGGAAGTTAGTGTCTGCTTTTCCTGAGCAAGCTAAGGGAGCGTGGGGAGCAGGGCAACGCTGTGGTCTGATTGCACATTTACTTTTCTCTCATTCTTTATTTCTGACTTCATTTTTAGTCACTTATGTGTATCTGCCTGATTGCACAATCATGGATTCTTTGTATCCTCAGTATGTTGAATCATGTTTCCTTAGGCTCAGTATGTTAGTCATAACTGGTAGAATTGAATTAAATGATTCAGAAGTCTTTTCTCATTGACCTACTGAGTTTTGGTCCAGTCTTAGAGTATAATAACGCTTCTTAGAAAATATTTTGCCTCCCAAATGAAAACAGCATGATTTAATTTTCTGTGAGCCATTGAAGCGCTTTTTCTCCCTTAGGTGGTTGAGGTAGGACCTATTCTGTTGCTTTCCATCATACAAAGATAGAGATGAACAGGGCAGCAACTAACCAGAAATACACTTATTCTGTGCAACAAGAACTCAAGGGTGAGAATGTGGAGGAAAATTTAGCCTTAGAACCCTGGAAGGGCAGCTTAAGATCTCGGTTCAATCTCTTCTTTTTATGGAAGAGGAGAATTTGAACCAACAGACTGTGTGACAGCTCAGCAATTAGTGTTTGCGTTCAAGATGGTGGAAGCAGGGTATGGTGTTTTGGGACTATAATGCTAGAACTTGGGAGGCGGAGGCAGGAGGATAGTAAGTTCAAGTCCAGCCTGGGTGTAGTGAGACACTGTCTCAAAAGAACCAGAACCAAACCAAACCAAATAAGAAAAAGATCTCCATTCAACCAAGGTTAGTGTAAGATGCTGAAGTCCCGTGTGTGGGCCTGGGGCAGGCTACAGAAAAAGTTTAATGGTAGGGCGTAATGTCAGCTCATTTCAAAGAGTGAGCCCTTCCTGGGTAACTTGGTAACTTGGCAAGACCTTGTCTCAACATTAAAAATGAAATCTCCTGGGGATGCAGCTCCACGCAAAAGCCCGGGTTCAACCAAGTCCAGAGGCAGCAGTAGCAGGGGTCCCTCAGAATGTGGGACATGGCCTTGGTGTGCCAAGCCCATCCCTGTCTCCATGACGCCCCTCACAGCTGCAAAGCTGGAAGGGGAGCACCTATTACTACTTGGGAGGAAATTACCGAATCTTTACACGAAATGCCAGTTAATGAAGGACCAGGCAGCTTACTCATGTCTGTGAGGCTTAATGAGTAAGGAAGAGCGGGAGGGAAATCCAGCCTGGACTGGAGCACACATAAATGCCCGAGTCTCAGCCTCTTTCTGGATGGATGAGCTGAGATAGCTGCCTCCAGCATTTGGATGTGTGTGGGCCCTGCGCGCAGTCTGCCCCGCGCAATAGGTGATGCTTGCTCAAGCTCTTCGCTGATGCTCCAGTGCCTTAGGTCAGTTTTCCAAGCTCTGCCCCAGCCCTGGTGCTCATTGGGGCGATCCTTTGCATGAGACAGCGCCAGTGTGCTTAGTTCTATTTCTCAGGGAGGAAATCAAGGCGTGGAGGCCTCTGTCATACCGAGGGTCACCAGCTCTGTGAATGTCAGGGCTTGGATCTGAACCGAGTGTTTCTTGAGGTTTTCTCCTGACATCCCCCAGTGCACGTAGCCTGAGCCACCGCTTCTAGTAGCGTGAGGAGCTGGACAGAGCGCTTCGCGTTCCTCTCCTTTATCTTACTCCAGGTGAACTCGGACGGAGCTGGCTGAGGTGAAGCTCCAAGCACTGCCACCCTCTCTGCCCCTAGAAGGGGCCCTGGTTCTGGAATTCTGCTATCTCGCTACACTCTTCCTCACTGCCTTTGCTTGCTGTGCTGAGTGCCGCCTTGGCTCCTGGGTCAGAGCCCGAGCCAGATGGGGGTTGTAGGTGGGGAAGGCACAATGCAAAGGACAGGCTGCTGGGAGGACAGTTTTCCCTGTCCAGTGAGCATGACCCTGAGTCCCTTGTCTGCTTTCCCCCCAGAGCTGCTCCCGTGATTGACAGTCCAGGTGAAACGAGAAGCTGAAGCCTGTGCAGTGCAGACATCCTGGGGCCAACATGATCCTGCAGCCTCACGTGCTCGCTTTAGGCCTCCTCCTACTTCAGACAGGTGAGTGGGCAGTGGGTGGCATCTGTGGGCTGGTGGTGGAGGACGAGGCCGGATGATCTTGGGCTTTGCAGGATGGTTCTGTGCTGCCCAGGATGGAATCTCACTCCAGCACAATTATTTCTCTGCTGTGAATTCAAAGATGGCTGGCTAAAGGAGCGAGCTGAGAGGAAGAGGCCTTCTGTGATTTATATTGAAACAGGAAAGGGCGGGTGGATGTGTCCTCACAGACTGGTGTGAGTGGAGAGCTGGCGTTTCCCTGAGTCTTTTTGTGCTTCTTGGTATTTTTAATCCGTGTTGCGTGATTTTATTTAAAAATAACTTTCTCTCCCTCCCCTCTCCATTTCTGTCTTGCTTTTGTACAGAAGATTGAACCAAAGGCTTTTACACTGGGCTATATTTCTTTCTAATTTTTATTTTGAGATGCAGTCTTGCTAAGTCGCCCATGTTTGGGTCAACTTGGAATCCTCCTGTCTCAGGCTTGTGAGAGCTGGGATCACAGATGTGCACCACTCATGGTTACTTATTTAATTTGAAGTTTATAATTTGGTTTCTTTTTTTTCTGACATCAGTTCCTCCTGGAAGTATTATAAATTCTTTAAAAATTTGATTCCTAAAGAGTTTACTAGATTTATGCTTTTTAGCCATTACTGTTTTAAACCAAACATTAGCTCTTTTGTTAGTGGATGGGACAGTCAGAAAAATTTCATTTACAATGGCCTTTTAAAAATGCAACGAAAATTAAAAATTTGAAGTTTAAGTGTACTAGGATTGATATTTAGGTTTTCATGCTAGGAATTAACCTGAGGACCTTCACACTGAGCTGTATCACCAGCTCATAATGTTTTGTTTGTTTTTGTTTTTAAGGGTCTTTCTAAGTCTCTAAATTGCCCAGGCTAGTGTGGAACTTGTGATCCTCCTGCCTCAGCCTTCAGAGTGCTGGGATCACAGGCGTGCCCCAGTGTCCCTGGCTAGATTTGATTTTTTAAAAATGTATTTGAACTGATACAGAGACTGAATCTGGATTAGAGGACCGGGACCCTGGAGCGGGAGGGGGACTTTTCACTCTATGCTCACAGCTGCTGTTGGCATTTTTCAAACCCTGTGAGCTGGTCGTGGTGGCACACCTGTAAATCCCCTCTTGGGAATTTCTCTTAGCAATCTTTCCTCTAGGAAACCTAGACATATAACAGTTTTGCAGTAGAAATATTTTGCAATGCTCTCTATAATGGTAAAAAGTGCGGAGCAACATACCACACACTACCATCTACTGCCTGATCTACACATGCATCCGTCAAACAATCATACCGGTAAACAGTGTGCTAACAGATCAATGTTTCTTGTATTAAAATTTAAAGTGTAAGCTGTGGCTGGATTTCCCAACTGCTAGGGAGACTGAGGCAGGAATAGCTCATGTTTGAGGCCAATGCCGTGCAACTTAGTGAGCCCCTGTCTCAAAATATTACATTCTGGGCCAATAGCTCAGTAGCAGAGCCCTTTTCTTGTACTCCTGAGGCTGGTTTCAGTGTCTGGTATCAAAAAAAGCAAATGATGCTATAAATTCATGTTTACCAAATACACAAAGAATATAATAAATATATTAAAAAGTGAAAAAAAATGAAGATGTTGAGGTTTCATTCTATATTTTTCCTCTCTATTTCAGGTGCTGTATTTTGTACCCAGGTGAATGCAGTGGCGGGGCAGTCGGTCACGCTACCCTGCTCCTACTCTGTGTCTAGAGGAGTCCATCACATGTGCTGGGGCCGAGGGCGCTGTCCTTTGTTCAAATGCTCCAGTGCACTTGTCACTACGGATGGGTCCTGGGTCACCTACCAGAAAGACAGGCGCTACCAGCTAAATGGGAGGGTTAGTCAGGGAGATGTCTCCTTGACCATCCAGAACGTATCCATGGCTGACAGTGGCCAGTACTGCTGCCGAGTGGAGCTTCCCGGATGGTTCAATGATATCAAAAACATCATTTCACTCAAGGTTATGCCAGGTAAGCTTGTGTTCTTTGCTCTGATCCTTTCATGTAGATTAACTGGCCTGCCTGTAAGTTCTTCCCTTTAGTAATAAAAGAGGAGGTTCCTGTGATCCTGTTTGCCCATGAGCACTCACTTTTTAGAGACAGAATAATGTGTTTGTGCAGATGAAGTCCTAGAACACCTTTCATTCAAGGCCGTGGACTGGATTCTTCAACTGTTGTTCAGAACTGCTCATCAGACAAATTTATTGGTCCATGGAGTGGCATTTGCTGTTTCACAGTGAAGTACCATGAGTAGTGTTATCAAGAGCAATTTGCTTAAATAATTGCACCTCTTCTCTGAGTTCCTCTCTCAGAAGAATGGTTCATTAAATTGTATATTTGTACATTTCATAGGCATAGAGTTCTGCCACTTTCCTGTCCCACCTTGGGTTTTTGAAATATATCATACCAGAAAAATTGCTGTTTTAAAAATTAAAATGATCTTGTATGCAAGTTTTTCCATTCCAGCAACTCTCTTCAGTTGCTTATAAGAAGCTTGTTTAACCAAACATCTTGGCAGAATATCTTTTCCTTTTGATGTGGGCGTCCTAGTTTCCATCAGTATTCGATGAAAAAAAGTAGGTTCTTGAGGATTGCTTGGTTTCTGGTGCCATTTCCAAATGAATCTCCTTCTCCTTAGAAGTAAAACCTAATACGGGGGCCTTAATAATCTGTCTCTGTCACACTCTTTGTAATTAAGAGGAACATTGTTTTGTAGTCTCTCAGCTTTTAGATTGGTTTGTGTCCTTTTGAAAGGCAAGCAGACGAAGTCACTGGTGATGGAGTTGATTCATGAAATTGAAGGATCCACAAACCTGTACATTTTATTTAGCTGATGCTGGGGAAGCTGTGTCAGGAGGCAGTGTGGGAAAACTGAACACAGGGGCAACTCAATGTGGGGAGAAGCGGGGAAGAGCAGAGGTGAGGAGATGATAGGGCTGGGGTTGCAACTCTCTTGGAGTTGTTAAATTATATTGTTGACATGAGTTTGAAAAATGGAATACAAGGAAACTAGGTGGTGTTTCACACTATTTCTATTTTGGGTACTACAGATTGAACTCAGAACGTTGCACTTGTCATAGGCGGCTTTTTAAAACTCATGCTTAGATTTTTAAAACTTTGGCTTATTTGTTTTTGGATAGCTGAGTTGCTGTTTCCCAGGGTGGATTTGAGTTGTGTTGGTCTTGCTTCAGCCTTGTAGAGTGCTAGGATTACAGACGCGAAACTTGTTAATGTTTACAAAAGTACTGTTTGGGCCGATCAGACCGACTGTAGCTGAGTGGATGTGATTCCTCATCTTTACTAACCCAGTTCTTATGGTTTGATGTGGTTCTAAAATGCCAAGGTTCCTCTCAACTCTTGGAAGGCTTCTCCCCACCAGGCCTTTCTATTGTCCTTTTCCAGCTTTCCTTTGGAAATATCACCATAAAATAAAAATTCTGATGTAAACAGTGTACAAAAATAGTTTATTCTGAGTTAAACAGGAAAAAATGTGGTTTTCGTGCACAGTGAATTACTACTCTGCCATTAAGAACAGAATACTTTCAAACATTTGTATGAAAATGAGTGCCCCTTGAGACCATAATGTTTATTTTTGTCTTTTTGAGACAGGGTCTCATTATGCAGTTCAGGCGGGCCTTGAGCTCACTTTGTAGCCTAGGTGGGGCCTCCAATTTGGAACAATACTCCTGCCTCAGCCTCCTGAGTGCTGGGATTATAGGTGTGCACCACCACACCCAGCTGAGACCACAGTGTTAAGTGAAGTAAATCAGAAACGCAAGCTTAACTATCCCATGGTTTCTCTTCTATGAGAAACGCAGTGTGTAAATAAAATGCAAAATAAAAGACAAACAATGGGAGGAAAAGAGAAAGTTATTATTATAATCCAGCATGACCAATACATCAAAACTGTGCCTTGATTTAGTATTATCATCTTATGGGTTTTATGTTTTTGGCCTGTACTCTGGCTGTTAATCTGTGTTTATGATGATTAACTTGATATAGATTTATAAAAACTTATGCTAGCTAAAAGAAAAGAAATTTGAATCAAGAGTAGAAGGAAAAGGGAAAAAGAACTGAGATATGTTATACGTGTCCCAGTGCCCCGGAATGAATGCAGTTTACTTTTAAAAAGAAAAAATTCTGTGAGCTGTTGGCTTTTTCCTCTTATGTTTTTGTTTCCTTTTTGGTTTATGTATGCATTTACGTGGTTATATATCTTAATTTTATTGATATGTTTTAGGCACACATTGATCACATTCATCATAGGGGATTTGTACCTGTGCTTGGTATATCTTGGTTCTTTTTTTTCTCATTCCGCCCCTTCAACCTCTCTTCCTCTTTGTTTACAAAAGTTTTTTTCCATTTTTTCCTTTTCTCTTTTCCCCTTTTCATTCCTTCCCTTCCCCTTCTAGTTCCCCTTCCTGCTTGAACACCTTCTTCCGAGCTCTCCATAGCTATGTTTTAGTCTTTATACTTGAGTTTCTCCCACCAGAGAAAACCTGTGATATTGGAACATGTGTGCCCGATTTATTTCACTTAAGAGAATAGTCTCAAAGTGCATCCTTTAGCCTAGAAATTTGTCAAGTTTGACCTTTGTGGTAGTGTTCTGTAGTAGTGTTCTGTCATATGAAAGAACCTCATCTTGTTTAACCAGTCATTGCCTAAGGGACGCTCTGGACTGTTTCTAAGACTTAGCTATTACAGACTGCACTACTGTAAACATGGGTGTGCATAGATAGCTGGAGTATAATGCTGGTGATTCTTTTGGGAAGATACCAAGAAGCGGAATATCTGAGTCAAATGAAACCTAGTTTTAGTTTTTTGGAAATTATCTCACTGATTTCTGTAATCGCAAAGGACATATCATAAAGAAGCAACAACTAGGATTTCATGTAATTTAAATGCTTTTGCACAGCAAAAGAGACCATTAACAGAGTGAAGAGACAACCCACAGAGTGGTAAAAATTTTTTCAGCTTTTCCTCTTCCTCAAAGGACAAATATCTGGAATATGTAAAAAAACTAAAAATCAGACTCCCTAAATTTAAAGACCTAATCCAAAAAAGTGCATCTAAAATTAATAGATAATTCTTCAGATGAGAAGTAGAAATGGCAAATATAGGGGAAAAAAGTTCCAAATCACTAGTTATTCAAGAGATGCAAATTAAAACAACACTGACATTCCATCTCACTCCGAAAAGAATGGCTATCAAGAAATTAACCAATTACCAACTCTGGCTGGGCTGTGGGGAAAAGGAAACCTCCACTGTTGGTGGAAGTGTAGACCGCTGCAACTAATGTGGAAATCAGCACGGAGACTCCTCAAAAAACTAAAATTAGAGGTTCCTTTTTTTTTTTGGAAGGATCTCACTATGTACCCCAGGCTGGCCTTGAAATATCAGTGATCCTCCTTTAGCGTCCCTAGTGCTGGGATTACAAGTGTGCGCTGCCACACCCAGCTTTTTGTTTCTCTTGAATTCCTCCAATCAGATTTTTTATATGCTTTTCTTCCTCCCTGTAGATTAGATTTCTAGACTGTGGATGCAGGGATATGGATTGTGCTCAAGCTTCTGGTTATACACTATTTTAGGGTTAGCAAAATATCCCCAACAATCAGCAGATTATGTAACAGGCCCACAAAATCTTTTTGAAAATAAAGTTTTAATGGAATACAGCTGCACCTATTTGTGTATTGCTAAAGGCTGTTTTCAAGCTGATAGTGTGGAGTAGCTGCTTCTGAAATCATGTTAGAGATGCACAAATCTGAAACATTTACAATCTGACTTCTCTTGTTTTATTATACTTTGTTGTACTGGACTGAACCCAAGATATCACACAGAGCTATAGACTATATACAGGGTCTCGCTATGCAGTTCAGGCTGGCCTTGAGCTTACGTTGCAGCACAGGCTGGTCTCCAACTCACCATTATCCTCCTGCCTCAGCCTCCCGAGTGTTGGGATTATAGGCATGTGCTACCATGCCCAGCTTAATTTTTTTGATTTGAGCCAGGGTCTCAAGTTGCCCAGGTCCATCTTGAAATTGAGATCCTCATGCCTCAGTGTCCCAGAATGCTAGGATCACAAGTATATGTGCTACTATTGCAACATTTAAAATCTGGCCTTTTACAGAAAAGCTTTGCTGAACTCTACCATATCGCCAATGCCTTGAACATCATAAGCACTCAAATTTTTTTTCTCAAAGGCAGAGACTGGCTAGATTCCAGATTGAATTCCATCTCACATAGAAGTTTTCTTACTGTTCTCTACTCAGGGACCTGTGGTGTTGTTCTGTACTTAGTGAAGATTCAAGGAAACAGTTTATAAATAAAAGATGTGCCTGGTGAGAAAGTATTTTGAGCCGAATGTCCAGAAAACTGGATACAAGTTACCACAGATGACGTGTATCAGTGGGAAAGGTCCTAAGGAGAGCTTTTATAGTTACAGAAGGCAAGAAAGTCACAAGTCAATACATCTTCCAATTAGAATGGTACCAGTGACATCAGGCTACAGCCAAGTGGAAAAATCTTTTCTCCCTGCATTTGTTTTAGGCAGGCTTTCCCTATGTAGCTCAGGCTGGCCTTGAACTCACTTTGTAGCACCAGCCATCATCCTCAGCCTCAGTGCTGGAATTACAGGCATGTGCCACCACACCCAGCCTAATCTTTTCTACAGATTGAGCTGTTAGCTTTATCATATTCTTAGCTGTCCGTTTGGTGGAGGCTGGATGTTTGCCGAACTTAGCTGTACATTCCCAAACTTTTATCAGTCACAAGAGTGGTAGAACAGAGATGTTAATAAATGGTTAAAAAAGGACTAAAGCCAGGTGTGGCAGTACACACCCACAATCCCAGCCACTTTGGAGGCTGAGAAGATCCCAAGTTTGAATCCAGCCTGGGTAATTTAGCACTTGTCACAAAGCTGGGCCAGCGGATGTAGTAGAGTACTTATCTAGGCATGCTGGAGGCCCTGGGTTTTACCCCTCCTGCTCCCAAACAAAAGTGAGTGTGAAGCAAAGACAAGCGAAGATATCTTGATCTGTGACATTTCATCTGCACAACTACAATGTTCTACTCAGCCAAGGTCAGTCTGCGAGCTTCTCAGTACGGGTATGGCTTCTTCAGAGATTGTTCACACATGTCCCATTCCTTTCTTGACTCTGCTTTTGTGCCAGGCACTCTGTTGAGGCTTAATTCTCATCTCAGCTCTCTGCACAGCCTCCAGAGCTTCAGCAAACTGTGTGGCTTCTCAGATTTCTGATGCTGTCAATTGATAAAGCGTAGATTGTGCATCTCTAATCCAAAAATCCAAGATCCACCACACAACAAAATCTGAATCTTTTGAGCAGTGATATGACAGCACAAGTGGATAATTTCACACTATGAAAATTGTTTCATGTAGAAAATTATGAAAAATATAGTATATTAACTTTATGTGTAAAAAGAACATGTGAAACATGAGTGAATTTCTTTTCAGTGATCCCCCTGCCTCAGCCTCCTGAGTGCTGGGATTACAGAGGTGCACCACCATGCATGGCAAACTTGAGTGAATTTCATATGTAGGCATGGTTGCCATTTCCTAGGTATCTCACTATGCATATGCAAATATCTCAAGCATTTGAGAAGGGCTACTCTAGGTGTAAATGTTAGATGGGAAGTAACTTTCCAGGGTCTTGCCTGCCCCTAAACCATGTGCAAATTTTTGCTGCTGGGCCCGCATGTGACCCAGCATAGGCTAATGGACAGGAGTAAGCCTTTAGCTCAGATACTGGTCTCTTGGGTGTTTTCCGTGGGCCTGATAGAAGTAAAAACTATTTGGTAAACGTGTTGGTCTCAGAAACACTGTTCAAGTCAGTCACTTGCCACTGAGAGGACAAAGCACAGTCACAGACTCCTAACACCTCCCCTCTGAAGTGTCTTCAGAAAGTGACTTTGGTGCATATGAGATATGTGATATTATCTCCCAGATAATGTACTTTACATTGCAGCTGCTCCTCTCCACACCCAGCATGTCTCCAAAGCCCTCCACTCTGAGCTGCTACAGACCATTGTCAAAGGCCAAACTCGGGAGACATAGCCCTGCCCAGAGACAGTGTGTCATCGCTGTGCTCAGCTGCACTTCAGGCAGGAGGCTCTTGTCTCTCGTTGCTCCATTAACTCTTGCTTTCATGTTGATGTCTAGCTCCAGCCGCGACCACAAGAGCTCCAACGACACCTCGGACCTCCACAACTCCTCCAGCGCCAGCACAGACCCAGAGCCACATAACAGGTAAAGTGTGACTTGCTCTGCAGGTGGGAGGCTGTGGAGCACTCAGGGCATTGCGTGACCCCGCATAGCTTCCCTCTGGCTGGACTTTAGAAAGGACTTCAGTGCAAATGAGATATGTGTTTCCATCTTCCAAGCACTTTTCAGTGCAGATGCTCCTCTACTTCCAGGAGAGAGAGCCCTGCCTAGAGACACTCTGTCATCAGTGTGCTCAGTTACACTTGGAGCAGGAGGCTCTTGTTTCTTGCTGCTTGATTATTCTCTCCTTTCATGTTGATGTCTGACTCTAGCCATGACCACAGGACTCCCAACATCATCACCTCAAGTCTCTACTGTTCCTCCAGCATCAACGGACACGTGGAGCCACAAAACAGGTAAAATGTGAATCGCAGCCCAGGTGGGATGCTATAGAATGTGCCAGGCGTTGTGTGGCTCCAGACAGCTTCCCTCTGACTGGTCTAAAAGGAACTTCAATGCAAGCATGAACTAAGAGTTTTTATCCCTGAATGCTTAATTGTAAATGGAGCCTCTCACTGTACTCCTGGCATGTCTCCAAAGCCCTGCCCTATCTGTGCGTCTAGTTGGACACTAGCAAAGACCAAGTCCAGGACAAATAGCCCTGGCTAGAGACAGTCCATCAATGAGCTCAGCTGCAGTTCTAGTCGGAGGCTCATGTTGCTTGTTGCTTCACTTATTTCTGCTTTCATATTGATTTCTAGCTCCAGCCGAGCCCACAAGTGCTCCCACATCAGCCCACGTCTCTGCTTCGGCTTCTCCAGCCCCTGAGCACACACAGAGCAACAAAACAGGTAAAGGGTGAATCGGGGCCCAGGGGCCTTCCCAAGGAAGGCTGCAGAGCAGACAGGGCATCATGTCAAGAAGTACCATGGAGTGTGAGGGTTCTGACCTGGGCCCAGCACATGGGCTTCCCAAGGTCTGTGTCCTCCCCTCTTGTCAAATGGCACGCACCTTTCCCAAGTGTAAGCATTTGAAGAGTGAGGGCACCCACTGCATTTTATCAGATTCTCAAAGGGATTCTTTATTAGCTAAAGAGAGTTGGACCACTGATCTAAGACACTCATGTGGGTCTCCTACCTGGGCTTGGCTCTGTGATGAGAAAAGAGAAAATGAAGGGGGCAGGAGCCAGGCTAATGAGTTTTTGGGTCCTGCAGGCCATGCTGAAGTTAGGCCCTACAATGAGGGATCATATTTCAATGAAACTAAAGTTTACTCTGTGTGCCAGACTGCATGCTTTTACTTAAATCTCAGGCTAACTTTGCCGTTACAGGGATGATTCAAATGGAGTTTATAGTGATGGGCAATGAGACAGAGTCTAAAACTTCAATGTTGAAAATCATAAAGATCGAAAGTAGTTGAGCTAGGATTCAGTTTCTGTTCATTTGAATCATGTGGGTCTGTTCCTTTCAGCTAAGGATCATGTTTCCTATCAGAATCACTGTGCTTTAGGTGTGAATGAATTTGTCCCAGTTTTACACCCTCATTGACATAATTAAAACCATCCAGTATTTTTGGAGCAGTCATTGCCTTACAGAATTGTGCTTCAGCAACCATTTATCTTTTATGTGGTATAGAAATTGCAAAAGATACTATTTATACTCATGAAATAAGTAAATATGGACTTTCTGGACTTAAAGAAGTTTAGAAAGCACATGTTCATGCTGTCTATTCAAGTTACATGTTTCACATCTCAAATTCCACGCAGAAAAGGGTTTAGACATAAACCAAATAGAAAATGACACACAGGTGAAGAGGTAGCTTGTCATCCAGAGGACAAATTTAGGTTGAAATCTACTTCCAGGATTAAAAAGACAAATTGTAATGGAGATTTCAAAGCCCCTTGAAAGCCTTTGGCCCTTTGAAGTGGCTCTGGATTCTTGAGCAGCAACAGAAATTTCAGACTCTTAGCTTGGAAAGTAGGATGGAACATACGGATTTCCACGACTACCATGGAGCCCTGTGCATAGGGAGGGGTCTGGATGGCGGCACTATGCGCTGAGTTTAGAAGATGGGGCTGTAGGTTGTGACTGGGATTTTGGAGCCATAACAATCTGAGAAAACCAGCTTTGTTCCAGACAGTTGAACACACTGGAGAATCTGTGAGACATGTACAGTATTGACTTAGCTTCCTAAAACTTGCTTGTGCCTCCTAAAGTAGACAGATTTGCGGACTTGGTTAGGAGAATGTGGATAAGTTATTGATGGCATTGAAAGGTGAGATGCAGACAGAGGTTTATGTGTCCACGTGACCTGAAGGGTATTGTGAGTTTTTTTCTTTTTCTTTTCTTTTTTTGGTGTTTGAGACAGGCTCTTGGTATAGAGCTCAGTCTGGCTTGCACTCACTATGTAGCCTAGGCTGGTCTCATATTTGTGGCAATCCTCCTGCCTCAGCCTCCCAAATGATGAGATGACAGATATGCACAATCACACCTGTCTTATCCTGATAGTTTCCTAAGAGTTTGAGTTTAGAATTGAGCTTTACAGTATAGGGAGGTGGTGAGCACTCCAGCCAAACTAATGCAAGGGCACTTAATCTTTATATCTGCCTCTGTCTAGGCTCATGAGAGCTACCTAAAGGAGCGATGCAGTGCTCGCTTCACTTTTTGTGCAGCACATACACAAAAATAGTCCTGGAACCCATGCATGTACAGTTGTCAGAGAGAAAGATGCTGTAGAGGAAGATGTTAATTTATGCTGAAGGGGAATTTTGTGCATACCTAAACTGGGCAAAGCCTGACCCTGTGACTCTTGTGTTGTCTTGTTTTTAGCTTCTAAAGAGAGCCACACCCTCTTACAGCTTTGAGTGTTAGAACAGGAAACAGTTCAGAACAAGAGGAAGGGTGATGCTGAAGTGTAGCGTGATCTTGACTGTACTGGGAGGGGAGCAAAGACTGAGCAGCAGTTAGGAAAGGCCGCATGGAAGGACTCCTATCCAGACTCTCCCATGAACTTGACCCATGATCCTGTGGTGTCTGGGAGACGGAAGTCATGTGAAGGCCTCATAACGACAGGTGACTAACTCTGCAAAGAATGCAAGCTGTGTGTTCAGAGAAAAGTTACAGTTTAAGGAAAGGAAAGCGACACAGCTCCATATTAGAAAATTCCCAGTGGAATCTTTTTGATGAGAAATACATGATGACTCAGAAAATTACTCTTAAAAAAAGAATGCCAAGCATGCAGACTCAGAAGGAGGTGGGACCAGGTTCTACCAGGAACATGGCTTTGAGGCCTGCAAATCAGTACCTAGCCTGAGATGTTAAGCAATACTGTCACCTCAGAGACATCAAGGCAGTAAATAGTGTGTGTGTTTTGAGACAGGTCTCACTATATAGTTCAGGCAAGTCTTGAACTCACTTTGTAAGCCAGGCTGGCCTGGAGCTCATAACAATCCTCCTGCCTCAGCCTCCTGAGTGCTGGGATTACAAGCGTGCCCCACCATGCCCGTTCAAGGCAGAAAATAGTGTATGTGTCCTGAGTTGGTCACTGTCTGTCTCCCTGGAGAGAGTGGTGGACAGCCTAGAACTTGAATACACCTAAGAAATCCATATTGAGACTATTATGAGTGGATTAGGACACATTAGTGGAAACTCCCAACCCTATTCACCGAAACTAAAATATTTGTATTAAAGTTCCACAGGAGATGCCGTTTTACAGGCTTTGTACATTTAGTGGGAGCACAGGGGTCTAGGAGTATAGAAAAAAGGAAGTAATTTTGTATGCTGATAAAGTTATCTACAATATTATATAGATCAAATTTCCTATATGGTAATGAAATAACTAGGTAACAATTCAGCATCCAGAGGCCATTTTAATTTGGAAGCCAAATTTCAACAAATTTCTAAGAATTATAAGGGCTAGAAGTGAGTGGGTGGACACCATACTTCATCAGAAGGCCAGGTTAAAGGTACTGTGGGAAATTGATCATAATTTATAATTTAGTATTTATTTATTTAATTTTTGGTCTTTTTGAGACAAAATCTCCCCATGCAGTTCAGGCTGGCCTTGAACTTACTTTGTAGCCCAGGCTGGTGTCAAACTCGCAATGATTCTCCTGCCTCAGCCTCCCAAGTGCTGGGAGTACAGGCATGCAGTGCCACACCTATTATTGTTTTTTAAAGACAGGATCTTGCTGTGTAGTCCAGGCTGACCTCGACCTGCTGTGATCCACCTCCCTTAGCCTACCAAGTGCTATCACTACGGACTTGCAGCACTGTACCTGTTTTTGTAGGGCTTAAACGTTTCTCTCTCTGCATGGAACATAGTTCTGTTATTTCCATTCCAGACACTACTCCACCTGTTCCAACTCAACCAGTGGAAACCCAGCCTACAACACTGCAGGAAACGAGGACTCAGCCCACAGAATCTTACCAAGAAGGTAACTGCATTCTATCCCCTGAACCATGGGAGCATGTAGAATTTGTAGCCACTGACCTAGTGGAGAGCACAGGTACCAGAATAAAATGAATCTGGTTTGGGTTCTGATTCTGGCCACTCAACTCAATGATGGGACTTGTCCCAATGTCTACTTTTCTGACTGTTTCATCATTTGTAAAATAAATGTAATACACTGATCTCATGGACTGATTATGAAGATTCAGTGAGATGAGGGGCTCAGGCAGTCTACTCCATTAGCCAAAACATTCAGAATCCATAGGGTAGTACCACAAGCTTGTGTGACTTGAACATCTGGTATGTATGTATTACTCTACTTTTTAAAAATCAAATCAACCAGTCTTGGCTCCAAGCTTGTTCTTGAGCTTGACGACATGGGTCATTCACACTTCTAAGTCCCAGACCCTCAGTCTGGCCAGGAGGCCGCCCTGCTCTCACACTTGCATCTACATGAGCATTCTGAGTTGTTGCTGTGGGCTTAGCATTTATGTCACACCTCATTTCGTATGTTGATATCTAATCCCCAGTGCAAGAGTATTAAGAGGTAAGTGGGACATCTGGGGTATTAGTTCCTTAATAGCAAAGATCAGAGAGAGCCTGCTTGCCCTTTCCTCTTTAAAGGGGATGCATCGAAGGTGTCATCTATGATGAAGAAAACCCTCACCAGGCACCCACTCAGCCTGTGTCTGGAGCTTGGCCTTCTCAGCCTTCAGAATGGAGACCAATGCATTTCTTTTGTTTATCAGTGACCCCTGCCCAAGGCATCTTGTTACAGTAGTCTGAGCAGACTAAGGCAGCACCAGCACGAAAGAGGCTGCACTGAGACACGGCTTCTGTAAACATGATGCCACTCTGGCCTTACTCTGGGCAGGTCCCACCGTTTGGAGCTGTAGAATAGACCTGTCTTTCCTAGCTGGAAAATGGTTATTTTTCCCTGAAGCCGGTCATCTTTCCCAGCTAACTTCTTTGTTACCCTTAGTCTTAAGTTTTTCTTTTTTTCTTTTTTTTTTTTTTGTGGTACTGGGGTAGTCTTAAGTTTTGAGAGCACTGTGTGCTGAACTTCTTTGTGACTCAGAGCTGGCTTAGGTGTCCTTGAGCCTGTGCCATATCCAGATGGGATCCTGTCCTGCAGGGGAGGGCTGTGTGTGACTCATTATTCTGAGAAGTCCCCCGTCTGTGGGTCCCCTTCCCCCTGAGCTGACCCTTTGCCACACCTTCCTGGAAACTGGTGAATTTACAATAGAGCTGAAGTGAGAGTCACAGAGGAAGTCAGTAGGGATTAGATAATGGTGACACTTGGTTTTGAAAGTGGGATCCTTCCTGTTAGCTGCTCTGGGCACAGAAACAAAACAATTGCCATTTTGAGACAGTCTTCCTATGCATTCAGTCTGGAGTTGATCTCACTTTGTAGCCTCACTTTCAGGCTTTTCTCAAACTCAAAACGATCCTCCTGCCTCAGCCTCCTGAGTGCTGGGATTACAGGCGTGTGCCACCACGCCCGGCTACAGAACAGAATTGATAGAAACAGAAGGTAACAGCAGTAGCAGCTGCACCCTGTTCTTGTAGGGTTTGGGGAGGAAGAAAGGACTGGGCAATTCTCCACAATATCGTGTCACTCTAGCCTGGTCCGGGTAGAGCTTTCCAGAGTGGGACGGATCTGGCAGCAGCTGTGGAGTTTGTGTCCCCAGGAATTTTGTGACTGCTGACATTTGGCCGAGTAGCTGAGGGCCTTGGGCCATGTCTTCATCCCACCCATGTCAGCCCTGGGTGGGTGAAAGCTGTGCTGAAGTGAAGAGTGAGTCTGGAGGGGATGTCACATGGGCACCACCCACATGGCAGACGAATGTGCAGAGACCTGCACTGTCTCATCGAATTCTCTCAAGGCAGGCTGCGTGTTTGTGATCAATAGAGCAGGAGACACGCTTTGGAGCACAGCTCCCACTGCAGCTGCCACCCAAGCTACAGGCCTGTGCTCAAGCTGTTAAACTTTCCTCACTGGCTGATCCCAGACCTGGAAAGAATCCCCCTCCTCACGCCTCCTTTCACCCAGTGATAAGAAGCTGTAGCTGGGTGTGGTGGCACATGCCTCTACTCCCAGCTTCTTGGGGAGGCTGAGGCAGGAGGATCATAAATTTTAAGGCCAGCCTGTACAATTTAGTCAGACTGTCTCAGTCAAAAAGAGAAAAGGCTATGAGTGAACCAAGTGTGGTGGTTCCTACCTTAATCCCAGCACCCTGGGAGAATGAGGCAGGAGAACTGGTTTAATCCTAACCCAGGCAATCTAGTGAGACCCTTTCTCAAAATAAAATGCAGAAAAAAGGCTGGAGATGTTGCACAGTCAGTGCAGAGTCCCTGGATTCTGCCTCCAGTACTGAAAAAAAAGACTTTATAGTCATCATTTAATTTAAATTTAACAAGTTTTAGTTGTTTTTTTTTTTTTTTGTTTTTTTTGAGACAGGATTTCACTGTGTAGTTCAGGCTGGCCTTGAACTCACTTTGCAGCCCAGGCTGGTCTCGAACTCAGAGATCCTCCTGCCTCAGCCTCTTGAATGCTGGGATTATAGACATACACCACCATGCCTAGCTTAATATGTACTATTAATAGCTTTTGGTTCAAAGATAAGCAAGTTAGAAATACAAGAATACACTCATATGGATATCTATTTATGCCACATTGCTGGCTCAAGTCCAAGTGGTGTTTACTGCAACACCCAACCCAGTCTATTTCTGCAGGTCTTTGTCACTCATCACAAGCAGAGCCTAGACTTTGGATGCAGACCTTGGCTCCATGTGATGGACTCTCGGGATGAGTCCAGTTGGAATGTGAACCCTCGAGCAGTGCCTGGGTCATCCGACTTTGTATATATTGGGACTCTGGTACTTTTTGCAGTAGGGAGGGAATTTTACAGGCCCAGCATATTTCTATTTGATGAGAAAACATGTGTGACAGCTACAGCAGGGGCTGCTATCCTTAGAAAAATGCAGTGGAAGCAGTTTTCACCACTCTGCGTGTGTGTCTCCCCCAGTGGCACTACACACCTGGTCATCAGGATGTTCAGTGCTTAGTGTTTGACCTATGCATGCCTTAAAAGGGCGCATTTGTATATTCTGTTACAAAATGGACATTTCAAAAACTCTGAGAATCAGTCTCTCATCCCACATGAAACCCTAATGCTTATGTGCAGTGAAATGCATTGATCATGTGGCTGATCTTTTCTGGATCTAAATGTGAGTATGTTAGCACGTATCTTGAGATTTACTTGCCATATGTTTGCATATCATTCATTTTACTCAATCTGAGTGTAAAGCCAGGGAACGTCCACTCTGGATAGGGAGGATCTGCTCCTGGGAGGCCTGCACGGCCTCTGGGCACTCGCTGGGAGCTTCTCAGCCAGCATGAAAATATTCCTTGACATTGAAGTAGCATCTTATCTTGTTCCTTGAGCACACTTCTCTGATTCCCCAAAAATGCAGGTAAAACTTTGCACGCAAGCATTTTGCCCATAGAGAAGAAAAGGAGACCACTCTCAAAGAGCCTGTGACAAAACCAGGAAGAAACAAGCTCCTAAGATGAATTACATGTTAATACCTTGGTGTGACTGTCGCAACACCCGCAGTGTTCCAGCGTATTATTATTCTATCTGACCTCTGCAGACCTTAAAGACATTCACTCTGCCTTCTGCTGACAGTGAAAATCGAATTATTTTTGCAATCCTAATTAAATTTCCTTCTTTTGAGCAGATGAGAATGGCACTGTGACGCAGCCTTCGGGTGGCCCTCGGCAGGACAGTCGACCTGTGAGTACACGCCTCCGGATTTTAATAGGCAGATCCACTTGTCTGTCTTCCTGGAAACAAGTTGAATATAAGGACTATTTCTGTAGGACCAGCCCACACATTTTTCTTTTTTGTCCTTCAAAAAGGAAAAAAAAAAAATTTGACTGTTAAATAGAATGTTTTAATTTCAAGTTTCCTGGGCCAGTTTGTTAGAGGTGCCTAATAAGTGATATTTCCCTATATAACATACACAACCCATGTACATATACACATGTGTACTGCAGACCTTTTCATGGACAAAGACTGGAAAGAAAGGACGAGTTAATTCAAAGAGAACAAGTTAACATAATCTAGCCAGGGGGCACATACCTGTAATCCCAGCACTCGGGAGGCTGAGGCAGGAGGTCGAGTTTGAGACCAGCCTGGGCTACAAAGTGAGCTCAAGGCCAGCCTGGACTGCAAAGTGAGACCCTGTCTGAAAAAAAAAAAACCCACAAAAAACAAACACAAAAAACCATAACCTGTCCAGGAGGCCTATAATTATCATTGGAGATTAACACGCTTTACATCAGGGAGACGGAGTGGACTGGCTAGTCCACACAAAAATAGAATGTCAGGGAAAAGGCCAGTGACATAGCTGAAAGGCACAAGCACCTTCCGGCAAGTGCAAGGTCTTGAGTTCAATTCCCAGTACCAAAAAAAAAGTAAGGGAAAAAGGTCTTACTCATATATAGATGGGTCTCAATATCTTTTTCTTACTCAATGACCATTCTATATCGAAGTTCGGAGGCCAGTGTATGTAAAACTCCCCACATGATTACTTATTAAGGTAGTAAGTTCTTCATAAACTGATTCTATAGGATGCCCTTAAACTTCTTCCATAGAGAACTTGAGAGAAGGCTGAGGAACCCCAGTCTTAGGATTCTCATAAGCAGTTATTACAGATAAGTGGAAAAATTTATCAATAAGGTCTTTCTTTTGCCCCAGGGGAGAACAAACTTTATTTTGTGCAAGTAAGATGTTAAAGGAATTAATAAAACATTGGCCCTTGAAAGAGAAATTCAGAAGCTCAGTCAGGGTGGGACAGTTTAGTGTAGGGCCAGTGGCCCTATGCCGTGTGCTATAGTGACAATGGGAACACCAGGGCAGATGGTGATATTAGGAACTGTTGGCATCATGAGAGACGGAGGCAGGAGGATTGTGAGTTCAAGCTCACCCTGAGCAATTTAGCAAGAAAAAAAAAAAGCCAAACCAAAAACCCTGGGCTGGAGTTGTAACTCAGTTGAAAGGCCATTGATTTCATCCCCAGTACCCAACCCCCCATAACATTTACCGCACAGGCACTGGTGGGGCTAACAGGTATGAACTAAATTTGTACATACTGGCTAATGTGAGAACTACCATTTTGTAGATGCTTATTTTGTTGCTAGTTGAGTGGATCTAAGTGTAGGTTAAAAAATCTAAATGGTGATGGCGTTCTTTGCCTCACATACTTGCAGAACAGCTGTGTTTAGCAGTAAGTAGAAACAGTTTAGGAGCAAGTTCAAGATAGGAAAATATAACAAAATCTGAGCTTTTTGAGTCTTGGCTCTCAAGGTATCTCCCAGAGTGTATAACAGCATATATTTTGACCCAGTGGGTTAACTTCTTGGACTCTACCTTAAGAGAATTGAGGAGCTGTGTAATGGAGTTTCTACCTCATTACACAGCACTCCAATGTTCTATCTGTAAATGCATTATACAGAGAGATCTTTGTTTGTATACTTGATTCTAACTGGAAAGTAGGCCACTTTGAGCCCCCTCTATCTTTGAGACCTGCTAATGTTTTCTCAGGTGCCTGAATCCTGGGTGCTCCCTCCCTCCCCACAGTAAGCAGCAGCACATCTTTTCCCTCCCGGCAGCGGTTGGGCCCCTCCTAAGTGAGGAGCACGCATATGTTGTTCCTGTCCTTTCTGTTCCTCATGGGTTTATCAAGAAGTAGCTAAAGACATCTCACCCCAGGCCTCACGGACTGCACTCTTTGTGGCCAGAGAAACAGAAGTGCAGAGGGGCTCGGTGACCTGTCCCTGCTCACACAGGGACTGAGTTGAGATTAAGCTCTTACACAGGAAAAGACTTTGTCTTTTTCTTTGAGCTTCCTCTCTTTTAAAATACCTGTTCTGTGGGATCTCTTTCGGGCTAGAGCTAAGCTAGGAAAAGGGTCCTAACATAACGCCCGGGATGTTTCACGTTATTCCAGGAGCCTAAGAGTCTCTTATAATCTGCACCGCATTCACACACACTGTTTTTACCTCATTACACAGCTCTCTGATGTTCCATCGGGGCCATGTCCATGGGCGTTTATTTCCTAGTCTTTAAAATACAGGTCAAGTCTTGTATGGGATTTTGCTTATTTTTTATCTATTGATTGATTCACTGATGCCATACTGGGTATGAACACACTTCTATACACACTGAACTATATGTCTAGCCTTGTAAAATTTGTTTTTCAAACTTTAAAAAAATTTTTTTAAATTTTGTTTTTGTTTGTTTTTCAAAATTTTGAGTCAGGGTCTCACTATGGTAAATTGCCCAGGGTGGCCTTGAACTTGCAAGGTGGCCTTGATCTTTCTACCACAGAATGCTGGGGTTACATTAGCATGCCAGACACACCCAGGCACACCCAATTTGTATTACATTTTGAGGAACAATTAAATACTAGATCAAAGGCCAAATTCAATAAGAAGCACATTCAGCCAATCAAATCAAGTAATTCATGAAAACAAACTCTTAATATTGTAACATGCTGTAGTTACAGAAATGAACTACTGGTATTTTAGAACATCTGTAACTTATGTACATTACATATAAGCCCAGTTTACATACATAGATCTGATTTGGCCAAAGTATATACCTATGTAAATACTGTCTCAAGCAAAATAGAAACTGTTTCTGTTATCCTCCAATCATGTGGTCTGAGGGTTAATGTCATTTGGTCTTATCTTTGGTCTAAAAGCAGCCAAGGGCCGATTGAGTATCTTGGGCTAAGCTATTCTAGGAAATGTTCTGCATTTGTAACTCTAACAAGGTGATTTTCTAACTTGTTTCCTCACTAGGTGTTTCCAGCACAACACAATCGGGTGATGGCTCGAAGATTCTTCTATATTGGAATCCTTGTTTCTATCTTGGTTTTGCTCACTCTTTTGGTGATCGTCCTTGTCAAAGGTAAGTCATTTCAAGATTGTTTTTAAGGGACTAGCATAAGGGGTCTATGGCCAAATACCCACATTCAAGTACTAAACTCCACATGGCAGGTCATCTTGGTTCCACATGACTGCCCTGTCCCCAAACCCTCAGTCAAGTGTACAAGGCAGTAACTTCTATTTCTCAAGTGCGGCGTTGGTATGTGTAAAGCACTGAGAATGATTTCATGTATATCAGAAGCTCACAGCAGTCCTAAAATTATTTTAGAAAAGGTATTTCTGCCATCGACAGTATCTCTGACTCATGGTGCTTACATTTCAGAGGAGGTTTTACTAAGTCCCACTGTGGCTTCTTCTTGCACTTTTTCAGTTCCTGCCCCCATACGGAGAAAACTTAAATGTAAATTAGTATTTTAAAAAGTAAGTACTAAGAAGTTTGAGTAGGTGGTGGCAGGTTAAAAAACCTTGCTGTACAGAAGGTGTGTTCTTTTTTCCCAAGGTCTAATTTTCATCCCCATGGATGGTATGTTGAAAGATTAGAATACCTATTTAGCAGAAGAGGCAAATGAGGCGTGGGAGGGCATATGGCAAAAATATTACTAAATACTAGAATGTAGGTCTTTAAGAGGCAACCATCCTAGGATGAATGCCCCTTTTTTGTCAGG
Organism: Dinomys branickii; assembly: GCA_004027595.1. NCBI lineage: Eukaryota > Metazoa > Chordata > Mammalia > Rodentia > Dinomyidae > Dinomys > Dinomys branickii. Next base: position 11,010 of record PVLD010017997.1, on the reverse strand, counting down.
GGTGTGTGTGTTTCTCTGCCTCCACTGAAAGATCCTGTATTACCTCTTTGTAAGACACTGTATATGAACTCCTTGCTGATCTATTTCATGTGTCTGGGGAAATATCATAGAGCTAATTATGCTTGTCAAATTTGGGGATGTTTCCACCTAATTACTATACTTAGAACTTCCTTAGTTGGGTGAAGTACTTCAGATGTGCTTCATTCTTTAACCAAAACAGTTTTATCTCCCTTTTCAGTGGAGAGATTACTGGGAATATAAATATTTGCCAAAAATATGAAAGGTCTGATAGAAGTATGATCTTTCACATGCAACATTCTGTCCCAAGTAGCCTGGGAGTACCTTGGGTTTGTGTCTGATCTCCAGCAGCCAATTAGGAAATCGGTGAACTTTCTCATTGAGATAAAAGACAATTTAACAGTGTCATTGTAGCATGTCAGGGTATGTGGGCGAATGAACCCAATGTTAATGAAAAGGAGATACTGAGCCCTAAAGGGCTTGTTTGGGTTTCTGTGGACTCAGATGGGGTTGCAGGGAAGAATTAGCTGGAGTTATCAGGGAAGGGCTCAAATGATAACAGACGCAGTATCTGTGGTGGGAAGCAGACACCATGAATGTTTTTGCTGACATGTTTAATTTTCCTGTCCACTCTTTTCGGCTTCCTCCACCACTACCTAGAGTATTTCTTCAGCGAAAGGAAGACACGGAAAATAAGGTAGGTTTGAAATGGTTTATGATCATACCTTCTGATGGCTTTCCTCTGGTAAAAGTAAAAAATTATGCTTAGTTGCTCTCCTCCTTTTCTCCTGAACTACCCTTTCTTTCCTTTGTCTTGCTTTTGAGACAGGGTTTCACTATGGAGTTCAGTCTGGCCTTGAACTCTCATTTTGTAGCTCAGACTGGCCTCAAACTTGCAGTAACCCTCCTGCCTCAGCTTCCTGAGAATGGGTTTACAGAGGTGTACCACCACCCTTGGCCCATTCTTTCCGTTTGATTCTGAAAATTTCACTCCACATGTCCATCTGTTGTTAGGCAAACCTCCAGCAATGCTTTGAGTTTCTGTGTTGCCCTCCAGCGGTGGCAGAACTGGCACAGAAAGAGCTTTTTCTACTCCTGAGTAAAAGAACTATTGCAAATTTTGCCTGATAGGACTGTATATCCAATCACTCATTTTGCTTTGCTTTTTCATTTTTGTTCAGGGCTTTTATTGTCTACTGAGTATCTATTATATTTCAAGTTGATTTCGAAAACAAGACATGGAGCAAATAACAAGGTCCTCTTAGGTGTTTCCATGCAAATACCACGAGAAACAGGGAACAGGGAGCAGGCTATTTACCGGGGCCCTCAGGGGAGTGGATGTGGACGGAGTCATTCCTGGCTGAAGGGGCAGGACGTGCAAAGGCTCTGAGGTAGGGCAAGAGCCTCAGTCACGCACAGCTCCCACTGCCTCACGCTGCTCCATAGCGGCTCACTGTGCTCATTCGCATTGGTCACCTGGCTTTCTAGACAATTAAACTTACTGTACTTGTGAAGCTCTTTCAGTTACAGCTGAGTCTCTGACTGCATCTGTGCCATGCGGTTATCTGCCCATGATAAGCCAACTGTCCTGCTTTGCTCAGCTCAGGTGGACTTCATGCAAGGTCTTTTTAAAAATTCAAAATCAAGGCCCATGAGGCCACTGTTTGTTATTCTTAGTTGGCCTTTGTGGAGGTCTCTACACAGGTTTGCCTGTGCCTGAGCTATGGGAGTCACAATAGCCCATCCTGCCCTATCTTAAATAGAAGTCCTATTCACACCTTAGAAGCCACCTGCTCTTCTCTTACTCATACTATTCTTCAATAACTCTGCCTGCAGCAAGGTTCTGTGGATGCGTCCTCAAATTCAAGCTGTGGAACAGCCAGGCCCAACGGAAGACAAAGTCTACATGCTCAAGGATAATGTTTATATCCTTGGTTAAAACTCAGCGGTACTCTGCCCATAACTGCAGAAGACAGCGACCAGGCATCACCACTTGCATGGCCTTTTCAATTCTGGGGCCATTTTCTGTCAGTTCTTATTGTCTTGCCAGCAGATCAATGCTGGTGGATAGAGGAACTCGCAGGCTCAAAGCCATACGTTGTCAAATTTTGTTTTAGTATCGTCCTGATTTTTATGCTGAGACTATTCCAGTCTTGCACGTACACCTCAAAGAGTTTTTTCTGGAGACTCTGTAATCCTATTCAAAGAAAGTAATCGGGGGTCATACAGGAAATGAACCCACTGCAACTGTCAAGATCAACAGGAATTAAAAATCAAAATATCCAATTTGAGACTTCTTCTGGGAGTGTTTTTTCATTGCCTCTTGCTTTTACACTGTAACTCCAAATGGGACGTTCTACATGATCATGTGCCTAGGCAGGATTTTATTTCCTTTAGGAGGAAGTAGAAGTGCATTCACGTTCCTCATTGAATGTCCATGTGTTTTCTCATGGCTCTGTGTGACCCAGGGATGCAGATGGCTATTTTAGGCACCAGACAATGTTACAGTGATGCGTAGGAAGCAAATAGGCACCCAGGAAGACAGTTACTGGCCCCGCATCGCATCACATTTATGCTGCGTGTAGTTCTATCCCTGTGCCACAGTGTTGTCTCAGGACAGCTGCCAGGATCTCTGAAGTAGGTTATGGAATAAGGCACCAGAGAAATGAATGAGGAAAAAAAGGAAAAAATTGAAAAAATTTGCTACCTTATGAAATTCTGTGGCAGGTGATTTCAATCAAAATTCTAAATTTCTAAATTTTCTGAAAATAATTAGGAAATTATTCCAAAATTTGAAGGGTCTGAAGCGTCTTTATGTCTAAATAATACCAGTGCTAATTTTTGCTATTTAAGTTTGTTTTTGTTTTTGCCAAAACAGTTAGTCTATTCTAAAGGTAGCTTCGGTTATAGGGATGATGTTTAATGGTGTTTTACAAAGGACTGGAATTGTCAAGAGAGAAGCACTTCTACATGCACGGTTAATGGGGCTGCATGTGCATTTCAGCTTCAGTCTGAGTAAACCCTAAAATAATTCATGCCTGGGCTTCACGGCTGGTCTCACTATAGTGGTCTAGGACAGGGTGCTTGCTCACTTTGCCCCTGCTCTGCAGAGTTCGGGAAATGAGTAGGTCCTTAGAAGGAGGGTCTGTGGGCAAATAAGCCAACTGCATGCTTTCTTGGGTTTGCCAAGTGAGTTTAACATGATTTTGTGTTCAAACTGCTGTTTTCACTTTCTGAAATTTGAGGCCACATGCGTAAATGTGAAACTTTAAAAACACAGATTTGCAGCTTGTCTGGAAAGAACTAAAAGATTGCATACTGAAGTTACCAGGGCCCTAGCAGGTGGGGCCACACATGCTAGCACTGTGCCCCTTCCCTTCCTGCCCATTTATTGTGTTGCTGACTGATGCCTACAGGATTTAATATTTCTTTTTTTTTTGGCAAGAGTCTTGCTATATTGTTTCTCGTTTGTTTTTGTCTTTTTGAGACAGGGTCTCGCTATGCAGTACAGGCTGGCCTTGAGCTCACTTTGTAACCCAGGCTAGTCTCAAACTTGCAATGATCCTCTTGCCTCAGCCTCCGAAGTGCTGGAATTACAGGCGTGCACCACCACGCCAGGCTAGTCTTGCTATATTGTTGAGGGTGGTCTGGAACTCAGCGATCTTCCTGCCTTAACCTCTTGAGTGCTGGAATTTCTGGTGTGTGCCAGCAGCCCAGCCATGCAGGCCTTTGTATTTTATAACTGTTCTAATTCTCCTTATCCTTCCCTGGAGATTTATAATGTGCCTTAAAGGGGCTGGAACTCTGGCCAACTGTTTAGCGTATCCACTCTTGTGTTGAAAACAAGAGTACCAGTGCCTAGGGGAATCCTGTGACACAAAGTACATGGGGGCTTGGGAGAAAAAATACACTGTACAAGATTAAGAATCGGACCTGATCTCTGATCTTACCTGTCAGCAGTAACACAAGGTGACATTATGGTAACTTGCTCTTTTTTCCTATTAGATACAATCATTTTGCATCTACCTTGTATACTGGTAATTGCAAGTATTGCTTGTTAGAAGACTTTAAAGTAAAAAGCCCTATGAAATGCAAGATTCCCCCCACCCCCAGCAGATTTTGTATTGATAGATCTACCACCACTTCTCAGTATGTCACAGGGGTTACATTCATCAACCTCTTATACACATAAATTTTTTTAGAATTAATGTTCTTTTTTGCAACAGCTAATGCTGGGTGTTTTCATTCCTATACTACAGAAGAACATAGTTAATAGAGAAAGTCTGGGTAAGGAAAAAGGAGGAATTCACTTAATACAAAGTGTATAAATTTAACAGTCTTGTAGATCATATTGAATTTGGTTTGATTTTGATCTTTTCAGATACAACATAGTCCATTACGTGAAATCTGTCCTGGAACCTTAGAGCACCGGTACATTTAAGATTGTTTAAATTGCTGAAGTTGTGCACATCTGTAAGAAGTGTGAAAAACCAGTCATTCCTGCTAGTTAAAAATATGGGGTAATTTTGTGAGTATATTAAAGTGAAGGATTTCTAATGGTGGTGTAATAAATTTTTATTTTGAAAACTGACTTGACATTCTTTGGGTTCACCATTTAGCGAGGGCCCCCCCATCCTCATCTAGCTGTGGCCTCCAGGCACGTGGCCAGAGTGTCAGAATTTGATTGTCCAGTAGCTGCAGGTCTCTCGGTGCTAGGGATAGATGTGGGCACAGTGGCTCTCGTGTGTCATCTCAGTACTCTGGGAGGCTGAACCAGGAGGATTTCAAGTTTGGCTTTGTAAGACTCTGTCAAAAATAAAATGTAAAAAAAGCTGAAGATGTAGCTTACTGGGTGTGGAGGCCCTGAGTTCAATTTTCAGTATGGGAATAACCAAGCAAAACCAGCAGAAAACAACTACAATAAAACTCCAATCACTGTGGCACTGATTCAGACAAGGATGAAACAATACTGTAAAAGAGCCTGGTTTCTTCATCTGGTATCTGGGGCCAGAAGATTTCTTTAGGGGATGTCCCATTCATTGTGAGAAATTGGGTGTCATGCCCGGGCTTTACCCCCCAGAGGCCAGTGATGTCCTCCTGTTGTGACAACTGGAAATGTCTGCTGAGGGCGACACCAGCCCTAGCTGTGACCCCCGTGACACAGCATTTCTTGGGGCTTTAGCATGGGGTCGGGGCCCTGGGAAAGAGGTGACATTTGAGATGAAAGTAAAAGGCAGCCACAGGAACACCTGCTGGAAGGCCTGGGATGGGGAGAAGCTTCAGGACTGAGAAAACTGTTCCAGGGCCCTGGCTGCAGCAGAGGGAGAGAGAAGGTGCAGGGAAGTAAGGCCGGATGGGAACTGCGGAAGCTGTGGCTGATGAAAAAGGCCCTATGAACACATCTGCTTGAGGAAAGAACCCTACTGTTAGAAACAAAGCCCTTTAGCTTTGTTAGAGGCTAAATCTGTCCTATGTCCATGCACTATGTCCCAGCACCTTCATGTGCTTCAGCAACACTGCTAAATTTGGTTATAGCTGAGAAAGAGCTGCTGGCTTGGCAGAGGGCAGATGGGAGAGGGGAGGGGAAGAGGGGTAAATCCTGGCAGGCACAAGGTGGTGTCATGGCACCTGGAGGGAAATCTGTACACCTGTAATATCAGCACTTGAGAGGCTCAGGCAGGAGGACTGCCCTGAGTTTGAGGCCAGAGTGGTTAGAGGAAGAACATGTTAATGAATGAATGAATGGAAAGATGGTCCCCGAAAAGAGTGTTAGGATCACAAATTTGTCCATTCTTGCACTGAACCCAGCAGCAGCTGAGAGCACTGATTCCAGACCTATATCTGGGAGAAGCAGAAGTGGGTGGGTGGTGCAGGAACCCAGTGGATTTTCAAAACAGTTACGAGTTTTTCCGAGTTTTTCCATATAACTGCTGTTCGGATGACTAGACCTTCCACAATGAACTAATCTGAAGCTATTGGAGTGAGTCATAGCAAAGGCCAGAGTGAATACGGTGAAGGTCACGGGAATGAAGGAGGCCACAGCAGCTGTAGACTCGATCAGTGAGGCTCTGGTTAAAACACAGATTCTGATGTAGTGAGGCAGGCAGGACCTGATCATTCGCGTTTGTTCCAATGACAAGATAAGCTACTACTCAATTTTTCTTGTCTTTTTGAGACAGCATCTTGGTATGCAGTTTAGGCTGGCCTTACTGGTTTAGCTCATCCTCCTGAGTGCTGGGATTACAAGTGTGCGCCACCACACCCGGCCAATGTTATTTGTCATTTCAACAAAAGCATTCCAACTTGGTGAGAGAACAGGTAGAAATAAGCATGTATACCAACACTGCATCTACTTGAGCAGTCAATTTCAGGAAATGGACACAAAAACTACTTTGGACCAAAGAGGGATTGTAATACTTTAAGCCGAAGAAAGTTCCTCAGAGTCCCAGAGTGTAGGAAAGCACCATGAAATGCGAAAACGTTTATTCTCTGGTTGCTATCACTTTGCTGCAGAAATGTCCTATCTACTTTCACAGAACTCTCTGGATGGAAAGAAACAATTTGATCTTCCGTCTCCCCCAACCTGGTGTCTGTTGCTGGTTGTGAACAGTGTGGGAGGTCTCAGCAGATATGTCCTTTCCAAGCTGTTTATTCTTTGCCTGTTGATCTCATCAAATTTTTTGAAGAAAATTCCCGAAAAGAGCCATTGGTTACCCACTGAAAGGTCATATTAGCTTACCAAGGGATTGATGGTGTTTTCCATGTAAAAGGTGGCAAAGAGGAAGTGGGATTGCAGGAAAACATTCAAGCAGAGTTGGCTCTCTGTATCTGTGAGTGTGACCGACTAGGGGCTGAAATGCTTGGAGAAAATGTGCATCTCCACTGAACATGTGCTACCTTTACTTTCCCTGAATGAATAGAGTGCAGCCATTGGCATAGCATTTATATCCCATCAGGTTTTTTTTTTTTTTTTTTGGCAGTACTAGGGATCGAACTCAGGACCCTGCGCTTGCTAAGCAGGCACTTATTCCACTGAGCTATATCCCCAGCCCTCCCATTAGGTTTTACAAGTAGGTGAAGTGCTTCCTAGGGTATGAGAGGGTGTGCAAGTGTGGAGATGTGCTGTATGGAGGATCTGAGCATCGTGGATTTGGGCATCTGCAGAAGGTCCTAGAACCAGTCCCACTGGGATAACTGGGGACCGCTGTTTGCACTGCTGAGCTCCCAGGAATCCAACGAAAACCCTCCTTTCCAACATTTACTTGGAATCTTGATGGCCACTTCCTTTGCTTAGCTTTTAGATGACACACCTGGCTGTGTGCAAGAAAAACTAAGATCTGCCTGGATCCTGAAATGCGTCTCTACTGGGTAGCTGTCTCCATTTATGCTCAGCTTATCTGCCTGCTTCAGGAAATCCTCCCTTGCTGTGCTGCAGGGCACAGAAATGCCTCCTGTTTACCCAGGGGGCCATCCCACCTCCTGGGAATGCTTGTCTCCTTCCCTCTTCCAGGCACGTTATTCCTCAGGTCTCAGCCCCAGTGACACCCCCTTACCCCCTCTGGGCCTCATCTTCCTGTGCAAAATTAAATCTCCCGAGAACAACTCTGCAGCCCACCTTCAGTTACCCACTGTACAGAGGGAGCTGGAGCGCCTCCTATGTGCCAAGGCCTAACCCAGATCATTCTGCACAAGGCCAGAGTGACATCTTTGGGTGAATGGTGAAGAGACCCTGATCTGTCCTGTCTGATGCAGTCCTGAGCCAGGACAGAGGCTGTCCAGTGGAGTTGGAACTGGGACCTTTGTGCTATACAAACAAAAACTGTAAGTGGTTACCTATCACTTCGTTCTCTGTGTTAGTGAAGTGTAGAAGGATGACACTTTTCATACTCAACTCTTTGAGGGAGGTGTCCACATTTCCTCAGCATCCAGCTTATCTCTAGTTAGGGTTCATACATATCAAATAAAATTAGGGAAAAAATTCAAAGAAGAGAGCCAGGCGTGGTGGCACATGTCTGTAATCCCAGCACTCGGGACAAGGCTGAGGCAGGGGTATCGTTGTGAGTTTGAGGCCAGCCTGGGCTACAAAGTGAGCTCAAGGCCAGCCTGCGCTGCAGAGCAAGGCCATTTCTCAAAAAGACAAAAAAAATTCAAAGGAGATGTTCTAGAATGTTCCTGCTTGTGCTAGGGGTGGGATGAGGTAGGGAAGATGGTCTAAAGTGTTTCACAAGTGCTGTGATCACCTGTCATGTACAAGTCTTTTTGAGCTATGATGAGTAATTTGCAATCCCGGCTGCATATTGGAGTCACCTTGCCAGCTTAACCAAGGAGGTAAGGTGTGGTTTTGTAACTTTTAAAATTTTCATAGGTCATGTATGTGTTATCTCTGTGATTCTCACACTTAAAACCACTGACCTAGAGAGACTTGGACAGGGGCAGTGACAGCATGTTTTCATGTTATAAGTATCAAGGGCTCTGGAAGAAAATAAAGACAGAAAATCAAACAGGAAACTATCAACAGTGATAACCCTGGTGGAGTAGCAAATGGTAGAATGGGCATGAAGCCGAGGGTGGGCAGACCTCTCCCAGACCCAGCTTCCATGGCGAAGGCGTATGCTGGCAAGCCTGGGCACAAGAACTTTGACTTCTGCCATGTTTTTGCAAAACTTCTCAGGCAGCCAGCTGACAGCTATTTAGCTGCCTTTGTTCCTGGGCCTTCTGAGGACTCAGTATTCTGAGGACCTTCTGAGGACCACAAACCATAAATATAAGCAAAGAAGAAAGTCCCCTGCAGCCTGTGAGGAAATGCTCGAAGGTAACCTCTGTTTCGCAGTGTGGACTGCTGAGACGGGAATTACTGTCTGGCAGACCCTGCACCTGCAAGAGCTTAAAAATATTTTGATGATGACTGATTTTTACATTTCTTAATAATCTTTTCTTAGCATAGTTTTATACTCACAGCAATATTGAGTGGGAAGTACAGAAAGTTCCCATAAACCACCCCTCCCACTCAATTCTCTCTCCCCCTTCCCTGTATCCTCCATCAGGGTGTGTACATTTGCTGTTCACATCAATGAACAACACTGACACATCACTACCCACTGAAGTCCATAGATTACACTAGAATTCTTTCTTGATATTGTATATTCTATGGGTTTTGGCAAATGTATCATGACAAGTATCCACACCTGTGGTTTTTTAGCGACTGGTCCATGAAAGTCCTCCATGCTCTGGCTGGTGACCTTCCCTTTCCATGCCTGCCGGTGACCACTGCTCTAATGGTCTCCCTAGTTCTGCCAATCCAGTATGTTCGATATTTAGCATCACACACTCTCCTGTTGAGATTGGCTACTTTCACTTAATATATATTTACGATTCCTCCTTTTTATGTTGTTGTTGCTCTTTGGTTCATTTCTTTTTATCTGTGCCTAGTATCCCCACATCCCCACATCTGAGTGTTCCGTGGTTTGTTTATTCATTCACTTACTGAGGAGCATATTTGTGACTTTCAGGTCTCAGCAGTTATTAATTAATCTGGATAAACATTCCTGTGCATGTTTTGTAACATAAGTTTTTATCTGATTTAGTTGAGTGTTAAGGAGAGCAGTTGTGTGTTGTTTTGTTTGATTTTTTGGTTTTTGGTACCAGGACCTTGTGCTTGCCAGGTGGGTACTTGTGCCACTGAGCTACATCCCCAGCCCAGAGAAAGGGCCCATCTGTTTGTTTGGTTGGTTTTTCCTCAGTACCAGGAATCTCAGCACCTTGCACTTGCCAGGCAGGCACTTATGCCTCTGAGCTATATCCCCAGCCCTGGGGGTTTGGTTTTTTTGAGACAGGTTCTCTCCATGTAGTTCAGGCTGAAATTGAACCCGCAGTGGTCCTCCTGCCTCAGCCTTCCCAGTGCTGAGATCACAGGGGTGCACCACCGGGGACAGCACCATTGCTGTGTTGATTGGGAAGAAAGTGTTTAGTTTTAAAGGAAACTGAAATGACTCAATCATTTTGCATTCTCAGTAGAGTAGCAAACAACATGAGTTCCTGTTGCTTCATATCCTCACTGGCAAATGGTGCTGAATCTAAGCCGTTCTGTTAGTTGTGTGCTGGCATTGTGCTATAGCTTTATGTCCTCTAATAACAGGATACTGGAAACCATTTGCATGTGCTTATTTTGCTGCCTGTACATCTAGGGAGGTGCTTCTTCAGACATTTTGGCCATTCTTAAACCAAACATTATCTTATCAAGTTTTGTATGATTTTTGCAATTATTTTCTTCCACGATGACATTGTCTCTTTGTTCTATTGACGGTGCCTTTTGCAGAGTGGTTTGAAATTTTAATGAATTCCAACTTGCCAGTTTTTCTTTTGTAGATTACATTTTAGATGTGCCATCAAAAAACACCATGACCATACTCAAGGTTACAGGTTCTCCTGTTGTCTTGTAGAAGTTGAATACTTTGGCCTTTTACATGAAAGGGTCTGGTTTGTTTTGAGTTAATTTTTATGAAGGGTAAAAAGTTGTATCTAGGTGCATTTTTTAACACGTGGAAGTCCAGCTAATTCTACTCGGTCTATAAACTCTCTTTTCTATTGTATTGTTTTTGGTCTTTTTTCAAAGATGATTTGTCTGTATTAGCATGGGTGCACTTCTGGGATTGTTATCTTGTTACAGTTGTACCTTTGTCTGTGATGGTATGTGTAACACAGTATCTTGATTTTTATAGCTTTGCAGCAAACCTCAAAGTTGGGTAGTTTCACTGCTCTGATTTTGTTCTTTTGTCTAAGTATGTTTCCTACTCTGCGTCTTTCATTTCTTCATGTACATTTTAGGTTCACATTTTCAATTCCCACAAAATAGCTTTCTGGAACAGTGATTAGAGTTGCAGTGAATCCATAGATCAATTTGGGGAGAAAAGATATCTTTTCACTGCTGTCTTCTAAGAACATGGATTATCTATTCATTTGATTCTTTCATTTTATTTTATTTTATTTTATTTT
>PVLD010017996.1:0-40176 GCA_004027595.1 Dinomys branickii | reverse complement strand
GGACCCACCAGGAATCAGGCTGGAGGCGAGGGGCACAGGGCCATGATGAGTGGCCGGACCCACCAGGAATCAGGCTGGAGGCGAGGGGCGCAGGGGCCATGATGAGTGGCCGGACCCACCAGGAACCAGGCTGGAGGCGAGGGGCGCAGGGGTCATGAGTGGCCAGCAGCCCGGTTCCCATGGCCGGGAAGACAGTGAGGGTAAAGGTGGAACCTCTGCTTATTGACCAGCTCTCAGACTGGACAAAAGGAGGGCACTGGGTGATCAGTTGACAACAGTCTACAAACAGGAACAGGACTTCTCTCCTTTCACCTTGACTTTTCTTAGTAATAAAACGATTAGTTTTCTCAGTTTGAGTAAGTGGTTGGAAGAGTTAAAGAAAGTTACTATGGAACATATATAGAGAGAATAAGAATTTTAAAGTAACATCAGGCAACGCAATTCTGAAATGCCCATACCACTGTGTATAGTGTGAAAATCCATGTAATGTCTGATATTTCTGATGAATGTTATCCTCTTAGCCGAGGAACCAGCATGGCTGAGTATGCGGTCTGTGCAGGAAACCTCTTCTCTTCAAACACCTTCGCCCATGAGCTCCAGGTGCCCTGTCTTCCTTCACTGTGTGCAGCGGGAGGGCACAGCCTATCGATAAACACTGCTCACTCTAGAATCAGAAAGAGCGTTTGAACCCTGCATCCACTGTCCATTAGAGTACTACTCATTATTTCTTCAGAAACCGATCCTGGATTAGTGCCCCACGTGGCCCATGGTCAGTGATAAGCTGCAGTCACAGGAAAGCACTGGAGAAAACATGGCCTCCCTGGGTGTGAGGACCCTGGCAGCATGAGATGAGCAAAGCGGGAATTACACGGGACAAAAATGATGATCTACAGTGCAAATAACCAAGTTGCCAGGGGAACTCCTAGGATGCTGTCTCATCTAATTGACTCAGCAAAAAATCTTCTCCAGGAAGTAATATCTAAGAAGGCTTTAGTACAAATAAACTTGCACATAAACAAAGGGCAGAGAGTATGAATGTAAGTAAATGATTTTGGTTAGAATAACTGAATGAGAGAGATCATGACCAAGGCACTGGCTAACTGCACCTGTCAAGCTGGCCAGGCCACAGCCCTCTGCCAAGGGACCATGTTACTTTGAAGGTTTCCCTGTGAGTATTCTGAAGGAGATGCACACTTCGCTGCCAGACCCTGAGCAAAGCAGACTGCCTCCTTACATGAATGGGCCTCAGCCCATGAGCGCAGGAGAGACTGAGCCACTGAGAAAGAGAACATCTGCCAGCAGCTGGCTCCCGGCCTGGCCTGCAGCATGGGCTCCATGCCGGCCTGTGGTGCTGCTCCACCCTGATGACTGTGGTCTTGCCAGTTCTGTAACCACAGGAGCTGATCATATCACTCTCTCCATTTCTTCAAGGGTATCACCGGCTCAGCTTCTTTTTTTTTTTTTTTTTCACTTCAGTGGATCCTTTGCTCCATATTACTTTTACCAGCCAAAGCTTCCTGCCACAAAGAACCACAGTCAAGGCACAAAGGTTAGAAGAGGAGAGGACACAGTCCTTTGAGGTGGTAGGAGGAACCGAAATGCCCGCAGTTCACTGCAGTCTCTTGTCTGTCTTCTGTGAAGCCTACTCAAGCAGCAGACAATCCAGGTTGTTTTAGTTTGGTTTGCATGCATCGCTTTACCTTGACGACATAGGTACCTTACAGGTTTGTTTTGGCCTAACGTTAAAATGACGTACATTCTCTGAAAGGGGAGACGGCAGAAGGTGTGAGATGCCAACACACTCACGAAAGGCTACTATGAACACCAGTGCCGGGTCAGATGCACAGGCAAGAGGAAGCTGCCTGCCTGGCCCTTCCCAACACACACCACCCTCTTCTCCCCCGTCCTCGGAGTGAGAAAGACCCCATTACCCCTCTTGCCCTTTGCACTGGACACCTGAGCCAGGTGACAAAGCTGACAACCTGGGAGCAGCAACTGGGTAACAAGTTTAAGGCCAGAGCTCCAGGTAGATAACTTTTCTCTTTCCTCTAACACCTGACTCTTCTCCAAGCTCCCGCGGGAGAAGAGTGGGCGGGTGCTCCTGTCTTGCAGGGTCTCTCCCACCTCGGCTCTGGGAGGAGCAAGGTGAACAACCCCTTGTAGACAACCGGGGAGGCAGATGAGCCAGCTCTGCTAGAGGCTGACCGGCTCAGCTTCTATGACCAAAACTGAGTAACACGCTCTGCTACTGGCCCAGCTGATGATTGACAGGCACATGGATATAGGTGTCACAGCACAGAGGAAGAAATGACATAAACCAGTGGAAAAAGATGTCGAACATCGAAGCCAGGTGGTTGGGTCCATTATAATTTCTCTCCTGAAATAGGAACAGAGGTTGAACAGAAAGCTGCAGTTCAAAGGAAAACTTGAAATTTCTCCAGATATATTTAAAGCAGCTGTGGGATCCATATGTTTAACAAGCAACTGGACTCAATATTCAAAACAGGAGCAGGAATTCAGGAACAAAGCCAGTGATCTGGAGTTCAAGTGGAGGCACGTTTTCATGCTGTGACAATCATACCTTAGTTTTAGATTTGAAAAATTAAATTGGAAACAATACAAGCTATCAGTGATACCTACATGGGGTTTTCTCATCCTTATTATTCCAGTAGATTGTCCACCACATGAAGCTCTGCATGCACAAATGTCGGGGATGAGGAGTTTACCGTCCTTGGAGATGGCCTGTGTAGGTCTAGCTCTAAGTGCATTCAAAAAGTATGCCTGTGCCAGTGGAGGGAGTTTGAAGCACTAGTTTACTGCAAATGTCACATGAGTGCAAGTTTCACTTCAACGCCGCTCACTTGTCAGGGTCTAATGTCAATGGTAAAGTAAGACAAGGGTGTTTGTGTTTCCTAGTGGAATTTTTAACTTGCCCTATGGGACGAGGAGAGGGCCTGTACTAGTAAAGTGTAAGTCCAGCAACACGTCTTCTCTCTGGGTGGAGGCACTGGATTTCGTGACTGCTCTGAGGGCCCTGGGAAAGGGGTGCTGGAATTAGCAATCTGCTTACTAGATTTTCATTAAGGCCTCACGCACAGACTGGGGTGTGGCACACATGCTCTGTTGCTCAGAGTGTAAATTAGTACAGCCACTATGGAGGCTGCTAGGAAGCTGCCCCCAAAAGCTAACAGTAGAACATGATCACCAACAGCAGTCTGGAGTACATACCCAAAGGAATTGAAGTCAGCATGTTATAGACACACCACCTATCTATGTGTGTAGTGGCACAATTCCCAAAGCAAGGTGTGAGATCAGCCTGCGGGTCCATCAGCAGACAACTGGGTGAATATGAGGCGACATGTATACACCATGGGGTGTTGTGAGCCATAAAGAGAAAATGATTGTGTCATGTGCAGAAAAACTGATGTGCCTAGAGATCACCATGTTAAGCAAAATAATCCAGACTCATAAAAACAAATGTCCTGTATTTTCCCTAAGAGGTGGGATCTAGAAAGGAAGGGGTATGCATGAAGGTAGAACGGAGGCTATGGGACCAGAATATGAGGATGCTGAGGGGGAAGTTGGGCCACAGGGAATAGGTGTGACTAAAACATATTCTGTACATGAAGCCAAATGTGTACAATTCATATGTGCTAACAAAAATATATTGAAAACAACTAAAAAAGTCTAGGTTTTCTCCTGTGAAGAAAAACTCCTGGAATGCAATAGTTTGGAAAATTTTGAGATATGAAACATTTATGCAAAATGAATTATGGTGAGTTTTTAAATAATTATCTTCCTGCTTTCATTCTAGATCAGAGAGAGAATGAATGGTGTCAGTATCTTCCATGACCTCTGTTACATACTCTGTTATTTTATTTACTTAATAAAAGGTAGTATGGGAAGAGGTCATAAGGACTGACATTAACCAACTATATGCTCTGTGATTTTAAGGATTGTTGTAATTTCTTTTAAGTGCTAATGTGAATCTTATAACATCAAAATGAATAGAGATCCAAAAAGTAGGAACTGCCTGCCCATCACCTGTTCTCAGGGAATGCTGTAGTCAGGATTTGCAAGGGAAACAATTTAATGCAGGACACATAGTTTATAGGATTATTTTATAGTAGTCATCCAAAGAGTCATATACAAAGAGAGTGTAAGAAATCTGTCCACACACTAAAAACCAAAGGATCCAGCTGAGGGCCTGGAACTCCCATAAATGTTCTGCATCAGTCCAGCTGAGGACATAACACCCATAGCAATGCCCCCGACAAACCCAGCTGTAGGCCAAGAACTCACAACAATGTCTCCTGCAGGCCTATTTCATGGATCTGCACTGGGAAGGCCCAAAGGTCAGTGGTGGAAGCTAGAAAGTCTGTGCCAGCGGGATGAAGGATCTGTGCTAGCAGGCTGAGGGATCTGCTCTGGAGCCAGAAAGCAGTGCTCAAAGTAAAAACCAGAGCTCCCTTGAAAATTACTACAGCCATCCTCAGCAATAGTGAGGTGCTGAGCCCCTCCAATGATAAGAACAGCCAAGTTGATATCAAGAAAGTCAGCATGACAAGCTCCTCCAGGAGAATCAGTAGCATCAGGAGAACCAGCAGGTCCCTAAGAGCACCTCTTCTCCAGTTCTCTTTGTGTTGTTGGCAACAATCACCAGGTTGCCTCCCACATCGAGCACTACCCTGATTCAGTTCAGCTGGGTGGTACAAGTTGACCACCAGTTGTCAATCCACCACAGAGAAACACTGTGCATTTGAGAATTGATATTTGAAAGTAGAGTTGCCCAAATTAATGCATGATTCAACAGTAGAAGCTGCACTATTTAGGCAACTGGGTATACAGTTTAATGCATTAGTTCATGAAATATTAATATTATGACATTAATTTAAATTGATTTACATATATACACTCCAGTAGGGGCAAAAAATGTAAATGTTTTTACTAAATCATTGTGAACTGCTCTGCACAGAGCTGCTGCCAGGAACAGGGCTCATTCAAATCTCGTTTAACATCTTCATTAATGGACTATAGCAGGGAGGCAAGGAGAGATTAATGCACTTTTGAGAAAATAATAAATCAGTAGATATATTTAGTGATCAGGGATGCATAATATGAAAGCGCTTTGATGGTTAAAATACAAAACAAGGCAAACTGTGAAGATACACATGGTACATTAAGTCAATATACAAAGAAAATACCAAAAAGCAACTCTCCTCCTTACCCTGGTGATTGATTATGTAAAAATGTAAGTTGGATTAAATTCAGATCTGAATGGTTTCAAAGCAAGCTAGAAACCATCCTGAAAGCAGATGGCCCATGGCGGGGGCTCCAACACATGTTCAGTCTTCTCAGGTGCTGAACCAGAGCCCTTACATGGTCCATTTGCTCAGGGAAGTAAATGTTTCATCCTCAGTTTCTAACCGCTTATTGAGATCTTTCTCAGAATGAGTTCCACACATATGAACTTGCTCTCTTTCGTTCCAGGTTTGGGTTAGTTGTTTATGTGGGGACATTTTTGCTTAGTGGACAGAAACTTCTGTTCAGTGGGGACCTGACAGAAATTACACGGGTCTATGAGTATCTGGACATGGTAAACTTTCAATTGTGCAATGTGCTTTATACACAGGCACACACATGCATGCATGCACGCGTTCGCACGCGCGCGCGCACACACACACACACACACACAGCAAGCACAGGTTTCTGTTAATTGCTTAGGTTCTAGGAAACCAAAAGAACTGGGCTATTTGTACCCGCGGCGCAGACCTGAGGAAGCAGCGCGGCGCCCGTGAGCACTGGAGCACCTTCACTTCCACTGGAGGGGTGCTGTTGCCACTCTCCAGTGTGCACGCATGGGGCCCTGTTTGTTGCACTGTATTTTTCATTTTGAGGGCAGCACCAAGGTTCACTTTCAAGTGCATGGAAAAAGCAAGCATGTTGGCCTGTATTTGGATTCTGGTCCTAGGGGCTGCTTTTCCTCAGCAGTAGAAAATCTCCCTGTGGTCCAACCTCCATCCTTAGGGTCTAAAGTAAAGATTTGGGAATAAAGTCAGAGCCTCATGGATCATCAAGTCCCATGGCTTCTGGAAAGAGGTCTTTGAGAAATCAGGCTTTTAAAGGTGCAATTAGGTAGTTTCAGAGTGTTTAGGTCTCACACCACCATAACCTCCTTTCATTAGACTGGAGGTTGCTTCTTCCCTTTCAACCCTGTGTTGAAACTTCAGATGCCAAAAAGATCATGATGTAAATTTTGTTACAAAGTAGAAGCCCTTTTGTATGTGAAAACAAGCAGGACAGATGATCATGAGGTTTTTATCCCTGTGTATTTGTGATTAAAAAGCCCTGACTGCTCGGGAGAGCCAGTAGCCTTGGTGGGTCCATGGGGACAGGCTCTCCATTAGGAATGCGTTCATAGCAATTCAGGTGGCAGTGAAGGCTTTCAGTGGTGCTCACTTATCCTTTGGTAAAGCATATATTTTTAAAAAATGCATTACCCATCAACTGAGGAATGGATGAAAAAGATGTGGTATTTTTACATAATAGGAATATTACTCAGCTATAAAGAAAGTTAAACTCGAGGCTTTCATAAGTAAATGGCAAATAGAGACCAAGAGACCATACTCATAAGTGAAATAAATCAGACCCACATGTGTAAACACTGTATTGTCTCCCTAGTGTAAGAACCCCAAAGAGCAAATAAACCCCCAAAACTACAATAGATATTGTGAAAGGAAAAGAAATGGCTGAAAAGGAAACAACAAGTGAGATAAGGGAAAAAAGAAAGAAAGAAGGGAAATATATGCTCACATACATACAGGTTAGCTAAGATGATTGTACTACTAATTTCTATTGGTTTATTGAAAGGAATTGTCAATGTTTGATCAATCTTACATGCATGTATCTGGTTATCCAAGTAACCAATTTGAAGATAACAATATGTTATCAACAACCAATGCTAATTTCCTATCACCTTGTTGAAATTCTGTATCATTGCTGTTTTTGTGTTGTTTTGTTTATATCTTTGTTTTCGTTAGTTTGTTTTTGTTCTCTCTTTAAAATAAAAATAATAAGTAAATAAATAAACTAAAAGAACAAACAACACACTAACTGAGCAGGACAAAGCAAGACAAAGTGAGCGTGTCTAGTTTTCGTTCTGAGAAATGAAACCTAGTACTCCCTGTTCACGTCTCTCACTCATTTCTAAATTGCCAACACAAGAATATTCTTAGTTTCACAGGCACTGCTTCTTTCCCATTTCATAGGTTTCCTTTCTTGGCCTAGCATTTTGTTTTGATGAATTGATGCCCCTAATTTTAATGACTCTTGTTCGTCACTCCTTTTTTAGAGTTACTGCTATTTGCTATTTAGCCCTATGTACAATCTTGATTCTGAGTTGCAGTTAGAGAGAACAATATGTGTTATTTTTGTCAGTTGTTGAGAAACAATTTGGAGGGAGTGAAGAACAAGTTTGTACCTACACAAGCACATGATCATTGTCACCACCAAGAAAGTCAGAATTAATCACGTAACTTCATCTAATGTGTATTATAGCTGGATTTTTGTTGTTTGGTTTTGCAGTGTACTAGTACTTGAATCCAAGACCTTCTCATAGGGCTAAAAAATTGCTAAACTGCTCAGGCTGGGCTTGAATTTATAATCCTCAGCCTCCCAGAGTTCTGGGATTACATACGTGTGTTTTCAGGCAAGGCTCATGCCTGTTTATTGATCCAAGACCCAGTGGAGTTCACTTATTTTGCATTTCTCATTTCTTTGTGTTTGTTGTTAAAATCTAAAATCCGTGCTATTGTTCTTTTCCTTTTTGTTTTCCTGACAAATATGAAGAGTGTGTAGATGGTTATGCTAGAACATCTTACAGATTTGCCTGTGATTAGATATGGATTAAATATATTTGGAAAGAGCAGAACTGAAAGAACATAGCGCACCCTGGTTCACAAATCAAATTCTTTCCAGGAATCTGGAAAAAATGGCCGCATTCATGTTCATGCAGAAAAGGTGGCTGGGGTCATGTTCATCACTCCATGCAGAGTTTGAGAACAACAAAATTTTGGCAAACACTTCTGTTTGCAAAACTGAATCACACATAAGTAGAAGCATTTGTGAACTCAAGTACTACTGCACAGTATTAGGTATTTCTCATTGAATCACATCTGGAAGTAAACTGTGTCACATCCTTGTAAAATGGATATGTGTAGTTTTGGCAAATTCATAAATACATTTTCTCAAACATTGTTTCTCTTCCAATCATGTTATGTTTCTTCTTTTCTTCTTTTATTGTAGTTTTGGACCTCCAAATAAAGATAAGATATATTCTTATGTTCTCGATGGAAATATATTGCAGTCTCAACATTAGCCGTTTCCTGAACATTTGGTTGTTTTATAGAGTAAAGCTCTCTCTCCAGAATCCTCTCTTGTCCATGACAGTGGTAAACATCAATTTACAGAAATCATCACTTGTATTTTTTTGTCTTGTACTCAAATGCTAATGTTTAAAGTAATCCTGACAAAATTGATTTGATCATGAAGAAGGATTCTCTATATTGATATGCTGACTTTGCAGACCAATTTTTTCAGGTCACTCTTCAAACCCATAAAAGAGATGAAAATGGGAACATTCTTTTTATTGGGTTTTGTATGATCTGGTGTCAACATCCACTGTCCTCAGAAAGTGAGCTGGAATTCCTGTTCTTATTTTTCCTCATAAAGAATTTTTCTAAGATTTATATTTTTCTGTTTCTGAAATACTTAATGGGAATCATATGTTTCATATGTCTAGGTGATGTTTTTAAGTTATGGTTAAATTATAATAATTTTGTAGTAAAAAGTGGAATACAAATTTTCCATTCATATTTTCTGTTTCTTGTTGATATTTCTTCTAGGAATTTTGTCACTTAATCTAAAATTTCAAATTTAGAGGCACAAAATCAGTTCTGATATGCTCTCTACCTTTTTGCATCTTTATCATTTATAAGGTTGCTCTGTTTTGTAGGTTACATTGCTTACTCCTGTGTGTCCTCTCCTCACTTTCTCTCTCTGGTGTTCTCAAGTGTACTCCATTTTGTTTTCTTTTCCGATGGTGTGTTTTTTAAAGAAGCTTCTTGCCAAATGTATATTTATTTTCCATTTCATTTTAGTCCTCTTGTCAGAGTTATTAGTTTTCTACTTAGAGCCATGAAATGGGGCAGGGAATAGGATCTTCAGTTCAGTATGGTTTAAGACTTGAGTTTGTTTTTGTGTAAATATCTTTCCCTGGAAAAAATGAGACCTGTTTTAACTAAAATATATTCATTCTAAATCTGAAGATCTTGTGGATCTGAGTGTCCTGAATTTTATTTTGCAACTCTACTCAACACTTCTTTTCTTGGGATTACCATCCCATTTATGCTTTTCAATTTCTTCTGGTAGATATTTACATTATTTATTTGAAGGGTTTCTTTTATTATATTTGCATTTAAGACTATAAATTACCTCAGCATGGTTTAGCTGGGAAGCTCAGTTTTAAGCATATCTTAATTTCATTATCATTGCACTTAAAATATTTTCAAATTTGCTTTGCAAATACGTTTACAAAAGACTGATGAATTCACATTCTTTCCCACACAATGGGGATCTGCTCAGATATCCAACAACACTAGGATAAAGATCTGAGGTCTCCTAAATGCAGTACTAAAAGATAACTTACAAAGAACAAACTCCCCACAAGCCCGATGCACCTCAGGCATCCAGAGAACGTGTAATATGATACTGTTCCATGCAGGCACATACAGGACAAACATGTGTGACAGGACTATCCATTCCATAGCACAGTATGAGCTCAGGGGTGATTTTGGAGATTCAGCTATAAAGTTCTCAAAGTTACATACTTATGAGTTTGTATTTTGATTATTTATAAATGACCTCTCTACAGTAAGGCAATAAACAAAACAGTGATTATGACTAAAACCAGGCAAGTATTTGCATTGCATGTTGCTAGTGTGGAAGAAAAAAATTGGTCACATTGAAATTATCAAGACTTTGTTTTCTCTGAACAACTTATTTCACCCTGCAAAGCATAAAAGAAATGTCTACTATTTTAACTTATGAAGCCTGTCAGTATTTTCATTTAACTTTCCCTATAGTTTAACCTATGTATTGTTTATATAACCAATATTACATATAAAGAAAACTAAAAATAATATAAAGTCAATTAAAACAAAGCTGGAAGAAACAAAATATTTTATTCTGCAATCTTTGTGTTTAAAAAAAAAAATTTGTGTTTAATTCTAGGACTAATTCATTCATTTCACAAATAACATTTGATCATTTAGTATATACCATGGTCTATGTGCCTAAATTAGCTCACAGTCTGGAACAAATAACAATCTATGCTGATTGTTCTATAAAATATAGAAGCTATGAATAGTACCAGTTAACTTAATACTATACAAAACATACAAAGAAAGAGGGGGAGACATCTTTCCGAAACAGTGAATTCTTGAACTCGTGGGGATCATCTTGACTCAGCCTTCCAAGTGCTAGAATTACAGGTGCACACCACCATGCCTGGCTGAATCAACCCTTTCATAAATAATTTTTTCGTAGGACAAGACCCCACTCTCAAACTACTTGATCTCCAATTTACTAAACCTCAAAGGCCGAAAATCATTTCCATGCTCTATTACATCTGAAATCCGTTGAACATCTATTCCAGTAGTCTCTTACTACTAACAAAAATACAAGTGATTTACCAGTTTGGTCTGCCGGGAACAGCCCCTAGCCTGATGGTTCGTGCCCGCACTGTGCCCTCAGCCTCCCTCCACGCAGCAGTCTGAGCCTGCTTCTCCAGACTTGAGTCCCCTGTTTCCTTAGCTGTTGGTGGCTTGGACCCTAAAGCTCTCGAGAGAGGAACCGAGGCCGAGTGCTGGGAACTCCGGAATGTCCTCCTGACACGGGCGTGAGCAGTGACACCCCAGCACTCTTCTCTGCTGAGTGCTGACTTTGCTGGAAGCTGCCATACCCCCGCGTGCAGGCCCCGGTTCACAGCACAGCGGTGTGTAGGTCAGACATCTCTGCTTGTCTTCTCTCCGCCGCGGACTTGCTCGCTCTGTTCCACGGTGCTTCACCTTTTGGCTGCGGGTCCCAGGCTGACCTTGACTCACTCCAGCACCACCTCGGTCCCTCCGCGGCCCTCCGCCTAGGCCTTGGGTGCTGGGCACTGCTTTTCCTAGTCTCGAGGGCTCCTTCGGGTCTCCCCCAGCAGCTGCTCAGAGCCCCTCCGCCGCTTCCCTCCGCGCAGCCCCCAACAGAGGACAGAGGACCGAGAACAGACAGCCCGCTCCGGGTGAGGCCGCTCACGGGACGGAGCTGGACGACCTTTCCTGCGCAGGGCCTGCCCAGCTCCTCCTCGCCAGCCTCTATGGGCAGCTTGTCCTGCATCCTCGCGTCCTGAGACCTCACAAGCACTGCACATTCATGGCAAGTCTGCAGCGCTCCATTTCCCGTGCTTTATCTGACTCGCTGGCCTCAGCTTCCCCCTCAGCTAACGCAGTGTTTCCTCTTTCCCGTGAGCTCTTTGCTGCAGGCCTTTTAACACTCCGCTCCAAAGCTGCTGCCATCAGCCACCTGGGCCCTAAGGTCTCACTGAGCCATCCCTATCCTCTCGCCTGCTCTGCGCTCTGTGCAGCCTCAGAACCCAAACCCGATTTCTGCTCCTGGTGTGTGTGTGTGTGTGTGTGTGGCCACTCATTGTTTTTAACATAATACAAATGCCCAGGGGATTTTTGTTGAATGTATTTTAAAACAGTTTTGTGAATGTTACTGAGGACCATGTTGAAAATCGACAGTTTTACAAAATGTACAAGGTGTATTGAAATATATGAGTAAATGAAAACTCATGAAAGTCTAATACCATAAGCGCCCCTCAAGCTCCGTCCCCTCACTTTGAGCACACTGGCCCCATTGTCTTTGCCACCACCTCCAGCACCCTGAGGGTCTTTAGCGGCTATAATTACAACTACAGTGAATGATGCTGTCAACCGCCACGCTGGAAAGGCAGGCTCACAGAACCACAGCACTGCATCCTTGCCGGCCTTGCGCACCTGACTAGCGAAGCCAGCTCTTTTTCAGTGTCAAATGTGCATGAATGGACGTTGCCTTGCTCTGCTTCCTTCTCCTCCCCTGCCCTTTGCTGCCCATGGGAACAGCAGTCTGCACTGGGGCCTTAACCTGCAGCTGACCCGCAGTGCACCCTCTGCTGGACACTGAGGCCCATTTCGCTGCCACCTCCGAGCTGCTAAACACTTTCGAGGGCTCTTTCCATTTCTTAGCTCTGCACCCCCTGCCCCTATCCAGCATCAAATTTTGTCTACTTTCTGTCTTTCTCTTCGGAAAGTACCATATTATCCCTACAGCCCCACAGCCTGCCAGGGTCCGTCGGTTTCTTTGTCTCATGAAGGTGACCTTCAGCTGTGCTTTTCTCCTGCATGTTCTATGCTTGGATTTTGAAAATGTGCTTAGTGAAAATGTCTTCAGACTCTGGACTGGGCTCTCCTGAGCTCTTCTCTGCGACTCCTTCCCCTGAGCCTGTGCTCCCCAAACACCTCACCTCTGCCGTTGACTATGCTGTTTGAACTGATTTAGGACTTCCAGGCAGCCATGCAGGGTAAATGGAGAGCCTCTGAAAGAGCACTTCCAGAGCTGCTGCAGAAAGCAGCAAGATGCTGGGAAAAGTGTGTTCTAGCCAAGGGAGGCCTTTGCAGGGATTAACGGCATTATGGCTTTTGCTGTAATAAGTTTTTAAAATATGTTAAGCATCACCATATTTTTCTTATCACACTGCGCACTTCCTCCTTATGTCTCTCTTCTCCTTTCTTTGCTTTGCTCCACTTCCTCTTCATCCTTTACCTGCATCCCTCTCCCTGTGGGAGTAGCAGATCTGCACTCAGAGGCGTGCAGCTGCCACTCAGTCCATCCTCTTCCAGCTCTGTGGAAGGGTGCACCATGCCATTTCATGGAACAAAATTTTTCCTGCTTTTTATACTAAGAAAACATATTTCCTAATCCTAGATCTGGGTTAAATTCTTTTTCCCATACTTTTATTTCTGGCTGCTTTCCAAAATTCTACCCAGATGTGGTGGTGCACTCCTATAATTCCAGCACTTGGGAGGTAGAGTCAAGAGGGTCTCTGGGACTTCAAGGCCACCCTGAGGTACACAGTGAGTATAAGGCCAGCCTGAACTACATAGCAAGACCACCCCCCCGAGAAAGAAAAAGAAAACTATAAACTCTGTGTGTGTCTCCTTCATTACTTACTTGACTCCAAGCTGATAACAACCTCACCTCTGCCATCAGCATTTTAATGAAATTCCTTTTCTTTTAGGTGGGAATCTGAACCTTTCAGTTATGCTCAACTCTCTTCTCACCAGACTATGGAAACCCCCGATTCTAATCTTGGCACTGCTTCCTTCCACCCAGCAGCCTGAGTCCCGCTCCCGCCTGGTAGGACCTTAGAGTAGATTTGCGTACACACTGCGGTGTGGGCTCCGAAGGAAACACGGGGCTGGGCTCCTGGGAACATCTGCTCATTGCACTGTTTCTGTTTAATGACAATGTATTGTATACATTTTTTAAATTCATTGACTTTGGACGTTTCACAGCCCATAGTACTGTGGCTTAGGCATGAATGAAGTTCATCCAATCCACGTTTTCTCTCCAGAGGACATGAGCGCCTTAAACACCTGTCGGCAACAGCACCTCAGTGTTTTGGGGGCATTTGAATGACAACATTGGCAGGAGAATGTGAACAATATGTCACTGAGTAGACCACAAAAGGGCATTTTTCCAGCAGGAGAGCAAAGACAAGCAGCGGGAATGTCCACTGTGCTCAGCCGGTGCTTCGGTGCACACACCCAGTGACTGCGCATGCCCACAAGTCACCGAAACGCACCAAAGCAACCACTGTAGCGGGCACAGATCGGTTTCAGCAAGTAGGTGAATGTCTGCACACACATGAGGCAGGCTCTATGTAGAGCTCTGCTTGTTACTTACTTAATTCTACACACTTAGCAAGTTCTTAACTATTAGGCGTGTTCACAAAAAGTCACTCGTGCTTTCCATAGGAGAGCTGTTTTTTCCCTTGGCCAATTCTGCATGTGGCGCCAATACCTCAAGCCACATTTTGACTTGTGTTAATGCTGGAGTCAACCTTCTCTCACCCTGATGTGTGCGGTGATACCCACTGTTTTCGTCACCGGTGTTGGAAGCTGACATTAGTCCGTTAACTGTCTCCCTGTCTTTTCTAATACAAGTCATTCTTTATATTATCATCAGTTTTGTTTAAATTAAATATTTCAGATCTCCTCTATGTACCAGTGAGTGTTGCTGAAGCTTCCAATTTTATAAATATACATTTATATTATCATAAATAGGTTGTATTAGGTTCTGCTTTGTGTCTGCATTCTTCTAGTATAACATTGGAAAATTCTGTTTACATGCATGGCTATGACTCATCGATTCTATTTTTGATGGAAATATGACCATTTCCAGTTCAGAGGTTGCACCTAGGGCTACTTTAATCATGTTCTTTTACTTGTCTCTTGGTGAACATATATGCATAGTTTTCTTGAATATGTACCTACAGGTAGGACCCTTATGTTACTTCGGCATACTTAGCTTTGTGGATAATTTCATACGTTAATCTGGAGTTCTTTCAAGGTGAGCTTCTGTAAGGAGTGCTTGGGTTTTCCGTTCTCACACAGGTGTTAGCTTTGCTTTCAAATTAGCCAGTCTAGTTAATACATGAAGACATACCACTTGGTATTACTATTAACTTCTTTGATGATTGATAACACTGAGGATTTTCATATCTTCTGACACTTTGGGCACATGGATGTTTTAAAAGTGTCACAATGCCTAGGTTACATCATGACTCATACAAGGTCAACCACACAGATCAGGAAACAATTGTTATCCCATGAGTAGCTCAGCACGCACAGGTCCTACAAGGAGGAGGCTTACCACGGGAGTGGTGAAAGAACCGCAAAGCCCTCAGCTCAGCCGGGGCAGAAATGTGGGGAAATGAAGGCAGGAGGCTGTGTGCTGCTGCTGTAGGAGAAGAAGGGCCATACACAGGTGTGGGCTTCAGTGAGGATCCTCAGCAGGCTCTGGAGCATGGAAGCTAACCCTCTGCTGGACTCCGGCTCTGGGGTGACCAGGTGTGGACATAGTGGAGTGCAGTGTGAGACTCTGATAAAAGAGGGGTCTGGGTGGGGACACTGGACTCTGGACAGACTTCTTTGTGAATGAAAGATGTGATTATTGGAAAATTGCTTCCCCTCCCTAGGAACTGGCTGCCCCAACTCCAGGATGAACATGAGGAAGACACGCCCGCAGTGTCAGCCGGCCCCAAAGGAGGTGAAAGCCCATCCATGAGGGAAAGGATCAAAATAGAGAACAGGAAAAGAAAGACGTGCTCAACACACAGTACTTTTAATGGCCATACCCAACATTTTATAGGGTTATAACCGGTTGTTGCTTATGAAAAATGTACTCTATTGGCAGGCTTTCCATTTTGTGATATTGAAGCCCACAATTTTATTAAGAGGTAATTTACATGCAGAATAAAGCACCTCATTTAATCTAAAATTCTGTTAAGTGCCCTCAAAGTTTGCCATGTCCTCTTGTAATCAAACACATTTTGCTTTATAAAAATGTCATATAAATGTGTTCACATGTTATCTCCCTATAAATCTGACTGAGGTCCCTGACAGTAGTCACTTATGTGGTCACATGGATGTGAGCTATTTCTTTCCTACTGTTGAGTTTGGATTGTATGGAATCAGAATAATTTGTTTATCCATTCCCTGATTGAGGAGCTGTTGGGGTGGTGGCAGTGTTTGATGATTACTAATAAACCCTAGTGTGTATCCACGCACAGGTCTTTCTACGAATGCCGGTCCTTGATGCACTGAGGAGAATACTTATAGGATGGATTGCTTGATTGATGCATATTTGACTTCATTAGAAATTTCCAGCCTTCATTTCAAAGCCTGTATCATCTTGCATTTCTGCCAGCAACATATGAGACCACACTCCAATCTCTCTTACCTGTCTTTGTGATAATAGTGGTCAAGTATTGTAGCTGTATGAATGTCCCTAAAATAATATATTGCTACTACCTTTGCTTCAGCACCAGTCCTCTGGTTTTCTCACTTTCTCAAATGTGTGTGGTGATTGTCAGGATCTTATTAGTTGTGTAATTATGCCTGTAAATTTTTATAAATGATGGTTGTGCAATTTTCCTTTAACATTAATATCATGCTTTGGCCTTCAATTATGTGCTTCTCATAAAATTAATTGTGATGCAACTTCCAGTTTTATGGAAATTGATTAGTCATTTCCAGTTGCATGTAAAAGCTCATGTAATTTTAGGGCTATTTTTTCCCCACGTGTACAGAGGGTGTCAGTAGCAAATCATCTGTCCCTGATATTTTGCTTGTAAAAATATTAAGATGCCAATGATTCCATTCTTCTTACTGCACATTTATTTTAATATATTTTTTAGCTTTGTTATCAGTGATTTTTAAAAATAAGATTTATGTTATTTTCTCTCGACACTTTTCATATTTATAACTCACAAAAACTTGGACTCAAATAAATATGTGTATGGGTGTTTGAAATTATTTTTATAGAGGTTTTATTGTCTTTTCTGTATACTTCATAAATCTTGCAAAATTCCCACCCATCAGAACTTTAAAACCTTTTTATTTCCCATTTCCTTTCATCTTGCTTACTGCATATTAAATAATGTATGTTCAATTTTTAGTGCACACATGTATTTCCAATATTCTTTGCAACCTTTATTAACTTTTATTTTCTTCAAATATTAATATGAATATTGTCTACTTTCCTGTTATCTAATTTAACAGTTCAGTCTTCTGCTTTGGTAATAGGTTCTTATTTTAATTCATCGTATTTTCCCTGTAATCTCCAGCTCTTGTTTTCCTAAACATGTTACCCACAGATACTCTAACTTCTGTTCATTAACTCGCATCAAGATCATAACTGACCTTACAGTATCCATTTTGTCTTTTAGCTTTAAACCTTTTGGACTTGATCTCTATGTGCCTGTATTTTTAAAATTGATTATTATAGATCATTCTCCTTGCATATAATTGATACGATGTCAGAAGTTACCCATAAATTCATTCAATTTTTGGTGAGTTCTTTCACCAGTGATATTGTACTTGTCCTCCACCAGGAAGACAGATTTGAACAAAGAGAACTAATGCAAGTTTGTGCTGAAATTTCAGTATAGATTTTCATGTGCGTTGATCTTCTGTTCCCAGATGGGGATTCCTCAGCCTCAGGAGCTGACCATGTCCATAGATGCTGTCTGTCCCTCACCACAGCTGTGTATCCTAAATATTTTCCAATGTTCTTTCCATTTTTCTCTTAGCTGTGCATCCTCCTCCCCTACCCAACTCAAATTTTGTCTACTTTCTGTTTTTCTTTTCGGAAAGCACCATATTTATCCCTGAAGCCCCACAGCCTGCCAATGTGTCCGTCGGTTTCTTTGTCTCATGAAGGTGATCTTCAGCTGTGCTTCTCTCCTGGATGTTTCATGCTCAGGTTTTGAAAATGTGCTGAGTGAAAATGGCTTCAGACCCTGGGCTGGGCTCTCCTGAGCTCTTCCCTGCGGTCTCCTTCCCCTGAGCCTGTGCTCCCCGAAAACCTCTCCTCTGCCATTGTCTATGCTGTTTCTTTCCTTGGGCGCAGTATTTGTCCACCACTCGTTCATCCATAAGTAAATACCCCACGAGTTTTCTCTGGTAGCTGCATTGCTTTCCCCATTTACTCATCCACCAGAGACGCCCTTCTCCCTTTCTCCACCTATTGAATGTTGGGTTTTAATAATAACTCCGTGAAACCTTTGTAGATTTCCATGTTTAGAAGTGATATTCTTCTTGGATTCTGTGTAGTGATCGGACCTGTATATGTTTTCAAGAGTCCCCACTTACAACGTAATAAGAGCACCGTTCCTCATTCTTTAACCTTACATAGTTCTGTTATGAGTTTCTCCCATTATTATCCATCTTCCCTACCCTCACCCTTCACAGGCACGTGTACCCCTGCAGGGAGAGACAGCAGATGCATTTATTTGATAGAAATTACTGCAGTGGCCATGTTAAGAATGCCTAGTGCTTCCTTGAAAGTAGCTACCCAAGAAAGCACTACTTCAGTGGGGAAATTTTGTGTTGAAACGGATTCATTAATAGTAATTGGAAAGTTAGTTGCAGTCACGGGTGAGATATAAATTAACTTTAGTAGAACAACATATTAAAATGAATCATTTATTTCTTCAGGCATGTTCATGATATTTTGTTCTGTTTTCTGTTTTTTAGAAAATTAACATTTTATATTGCAGCTATGTCTAAGTGTAAGAATGAAGGGGGGTTTTATTTGCTTACTTTTCTTTTCTCCTTTTTTTTTTTTTTGTACCAGGGATCGAACTCAGGACCTTGCACTTGTTAGTTCTGCGCCGTGCTGGTAGGCCAGCTCTCTGGACCTACTGCTTTGCTCCTCCCCACCCTTGTCTGAGACTTCCTTTCCAGAAATCCATGACCCTGCTGCACTGCAATAAGTGCCTTTCCTCTGTGACCTGATCATATTTTATGACCTCTGATACATCTCTGAAGTTATGTTTCTGCTAGCAAGTAACACTTCCTTAAATGAGGGTGAGTCTCATCCCCATGAAGTCCATTATGGGGTATAACACCACAGGGATGACCTTTCAAAGTGCATCTTGTCAGCATCCTGGGACTGTAACAAATACCGGCATTGATCACTTACAAGGAACAGTGGTGTGTTTGACACCTAGTTTTGCAGTTGTTGCTTCCAGGTCAGCTGGCCCCTCTGTTTTTAGACCTATGGGGGTGGTAAAGGAGCATGTGCCGGATGATTCTTTTTTCTCTTTCCTTGGGTAAAGCCAGAAAGTGAGAGAGAGAGAGAAAAGGGCCCCAGGAATCCAATGATCTCCCACTTGTACCCAATGCTCAGGCTGTGTGAGTGGTTCAGTGGCAGGATTTGTGCCTTCCAACAACTCAGGCTTTCCAGCTTCCCCAGGCACCAGGCAGAGCAGGCCTGTCACCCGTGGATGTGTGAGGGACAGTCTCAATTCTTAGTATAGCAAGATAAAAGGTAGCTCTCACGTGCTTTTGATGACTACAAGAACTATTAAATACTGAAAGTGTACTGCAACAAAAGGATGCAATTTCCTGGTTGCAAGGATGAGACTTCCCCAAGGGGGCAGGCAGGAAAAACTCATATAAAAGAAGGAGATGCGCTGAAGAGTTCTGAAGAAAACAGATGAAGAATTAGAGGTTAGACCTGATGACAGCTTTGCAGAAGCCTGAGATGGGTTGATGAGAAAGGCAAATCCATGTCATGTCTTCAGCACTGGAAGGCAGAGGCAGATCAAAGGCCTCTCAGAAAGGTGCTCAGTGTTACAAGGAAAAGAAGGATAAAGTGAGCTCCAGAGTCAGGTAAGAGGTTTAGCGTCCTCCTAACCGTGTAAGTTTTAGTTGCCATGTAAATCCTTTGTCTGTCCCAGAAGTGAAATGGAAAGCCCCTGGAGACGTTTAGGAAGAGGACATGTGTTCTGCATTGTGCGTTAAAATTAGCTACACAGTGAGCAAGAAAGTTGTTAAGAAAGAAAAATGTTTAAGGCAATGTAGAACTGGAAAACTGCAGGAGGGCAAGACGTGGAAGTGATCATTTCAATGGGATTGATTCATGTTTCCATCAACTCTAGTGATTACTCCTGCTGGTTGCTCTGAGATGCACTAAATACTGACTATACAGGCCATTTGCTACCATAATTCCCTTATTCACAAACACTCTCTTGCCCATCTCCACTTCATAGGAAAGCATGTGTTTAAACTTGGCTAATTCCAGTGTGTTACATAGATTTCCTACCTTCTCTGTGTGTCACTTTCTCTTACATTCTGTCATCATGTCTCAGGGCACTCCTCTGGCTGTGACAGTTTTTCACACACTGAAAAAATTATTTTCTTACCATGGCAGTTCTGAAGAGTACTGGTTAAGTGTTTTGTGGACTGTTCTTGTGTCAGGATGCTTTTGATATTTTACTCATGATTATCCTAGGATTTTTTAAATCTAGGAAGTTGCAGGCTCCCAGAATAGACTGCAGAGACAAAACAATGTAGCTATATTGTACATGTAGAAAGGAACCTCACTGACACACATAGATGTAAAACTGCTGACCCAAGGAATTGTGATGTTAAATACAGTCTGTCAGACAAAACAAATGAACAACACAAAATCAGTCATCTTCCCTTTGATAATAACTGTACTTTTTGGTTTTATTGATTCCCTCAGGCTCTCACGTTGGGAAGACATATGGCTGCTTCAAATTATGCTACAACAAACATGGGTGCACACTAATTACTAGGTGGAAAAGCATTAGGTGGAAAAGCACTCAACCTCAATGACGGAACATAGGCAGGGACCCAAGCATACTATGATCAGCACCCCACTGAAAAGCCCTTGAGGCCCTTGGGGGCCCAGTCGAGTCTGCAGGGTCACCCCCTTGGACCACCAGGCTCCGCCCTGATGCGGCATGCCCAGGGGCCCTGGTCAAGTCCACGGGGTTGACCCCGTGCACTGCCACCAGGATAGCATGTTTTAGAGATGGCCCACTGCGTATATCCCCATGTGAGGTGTATTACCACTTCACATCATGGATACATATCAACAGCATGCTTCAGCCTGATTACTTTGTCACCAGGTTTGAGATACATTTTTCCTAGATGCTCTACTTCAAGAATCTCTTCTTCCATGTTCCTTTACTGTCATCTTTGGGAGAAGTTACAGTGTGACAACTCTGATAAAGAGTGCAGAGTTTCCCCTCGTCAGCAGCGGGATATTTACATAACTTACTCTTCAGGGTGGGCAGTTAATCTCTTATCATTTATTAATTTATGCATTCACTTATTTATATCAGTATGAGCTCATGCCTTTATGCTATCCTTTCATTTACAATCCAATGCGACTTTATTTATTTTGTTGCTGAAATTGTTTGTGCTTTGACCACTGGGGCAAAAAACATATTTCTTTCATTGTGGATATTTTGTGTATTTACATTTTGGCAAGAGAAACATGCCAAGCCTTACCTGCTTCCTGAACAGGTCCTGCAATCATGGTTTGTCCAAGATGTTCTTACAGGGTTAGTGGGGCCAAAGACCTTGCTTTGAGAACTCTGTGGGCTCCTCGCTCTGAAGGTTTCACTTACTCTGGGCCATCTCTGTTGACACAGCTAGGAGGCATGAACACTGCCCTCCACATTCATGCAAAAATATCTATGTCTTTAAGCAGTCCTATGTGTGACATCTATGTTATATAACCTACACACTCACGCTGACGTCTCTTCAATCCACTACACAAGGAAGGCCATACACTGCTGTCCTTGTTCATATACAACTTCCAGCCCAAACTGGGAGAATACACGCTCCCTCTGTAGGCATCTACCCACGTCTGGTACCGGGGATAGCAGCATAAGGGTCACTCACCCGGACCTCTGCAGTAAGCAACTTTTAACTTTCACACGGATGTTGTGTTGTTCATTTGTTTTGTCTGACAGACTGTGTTCAATACCGCAATTCCTTGGCTCAGCAGTTTTACATCTATGTGTGTCAGTGACGCTGTTTCCTACATGTACAATATAGCTGCATCATTTTGTCTCTGCAATTTATTCTGGGACCTGCAACTTCTTAAATTTAAAAGCTGTGCACAGCAAGGCCCTTCTGCGTGCTAAGGCTCTGGCATAAATGATGTCATGAGCACCATAACAGCATAGAGAATAGTTTTACTACCCTGAAAATACCTCATGATTCATTTATCCCATCTTTGTCCTCTGCCTTACTCTCTTGCAGGCACTGATCTGTGCTGCTTTGTCTTTTCCATGGTGCCACGTGATTGATACAGATTCTATAGCTCTTTCACTTTGTCAGTCACATTTAAGGTTCATCTACTGATATTAAGTATTAGCTCAGTTCTTTTTATTGCTGAGTAATGTTCCATTCTATTTATGTAACAAAGCCTTTCACCCACTCATCTGTTCAAGGATATCATAAATGTGCTCAGATTTTGATAATTAAGTTTTGAAATCAGTTGTATAAATATCTCAGTTACTTGTCTCTGTTGAAAGGAAATACAGGAAACTCAGGAATTAAAGAAGGGTAGATTTATTTTGGCTCACAGTTTGTAAAGGTTTCAGTCCACAAATGGCTGACTCTAAGATATGGCGGCATGCTGGAGGGCCATGGCAGAGGAGAAACACTCCATAGAGCAGCAGTCAGGAGGCAGTGAAGCAGCAGAAGCGTCATCCTTCTTTCTGTCTCTTCTTATTTTCCATCCAGACCACAAGCCTATAGATTGGTGCTACCCACACTCATGGTGGGGATTTCATTATGCCAGGCACAACTCTACTAAACCAGTTTACTTGTCAAACACCTTATCCAGCATCTCATCCTATGATCCAGCCACCTCCCCAAAGTGCAACTGTGAGCACATGAGGTTTGTGGGAATGTTTAGATACAAGCCGTAAACATGCCTAAGAGTTCAACCATTGAATGATGTGGTAAAGCAGTTTTATTAGACACTGCCAAACTCTCTTCTAAATTTGCTGTTCGAATTTCTACTATATCTTTCAACACAATGGTCATGGGTAGCTTTTAAACTTTTAGGCATAATAATAAGTGTAGTGGTTCCACATTATTTAATTTGCAATTTCTTAATGAAAAATCATTTTTGTTCTTTTTTTATAATTATTTGCCATCTGTGTATCCTACTCACTGATCTGTCTGTTTAAATGTTTATCCACTCTGTAAGTGGACTATTTGCTTTAGATGGTTGGTACTTGATACTTCTTTGCATATTTAGATACAAATTCTTAGGTGTGTACTTTGAAAGTGTTTACTCCAAAGTCTGTGCATATCTTGAGTCTCTTAGCAGTGATTTCTTTCTTTTTTTTTATTTTAAAGACAAAAGAATGGAGACATATGAACTAGAATAAACCATAAACAATACCGAAAATACAAAATCATACAGATTATAGTAGGGAATTAGCATTGGATGCTGTATTACATAATGTTATCTTCACATTAGTTAACACATAAACGTTAAAGGAAATACCAAATTATAGAGAAGATAGTAAGGAATTAGCACTGGATGCTGTATAATGTAAAGTTATCTTTACTTCTGTTAATACAAAAACGATTGAGGAAATACAAAATTATAGAGAACATAGACGGGGATTAGCTCTGGATGCTGTCCTACATAATGTTACCTTCTCATGTTACTCAGTTACACAGATGATGGCCCATTTGATCATTCAATTTTCTCCTCCCTCATCTCCGTTGCCCTACCACTCAATCAGTCATCTTCCCTGTGATAATAACTGTATTCCTGGGTTTATCTATATCCCTGGACTCTCGTCTTGGGAAGAGATATAGCTGCCTCAGACTATACTATAACATACATGGGTGTATACAAACTGCCATGGTCGGAGGTGGAAAAGCACCTATGCTCACAGTGGACTGCCCGGCTCCATCCCATGGCCGTGCTATAGGTGGGGTCCAGTCCATGGAGCGCCCTCAGCACGGCCCACAGTGGAGCAGCCGCGGGGCCCACAATGGAGCAGCTGCGGGGCCCACAGCAGAGCAGCCACGGGCCACGTGCCCCTGTCAAGGCGCCCTCAATGACCCATTCAGCTCTATCCCATTGCCTCAATGCCAGAGGCCCTTTCTTCTCCTCCTCCCTCCTCCTGATCTCCAGTATTACCGTTCCCCACCCCTTGCAGCTGGGCAGTGGACGAACTTACGATGCTTGGTAATAGGGCTTGAAATCTCCCTGGCCCGTTCTCACTATGTTAGTTCAGGGTATGAACTGAATTTAAAGATTAGTTCTAGAATAGAATTGGAGGATTTTCTCGGGTCTGCTGTATGGAGTATGTTGTTGTTTTTCAGACTCCTGGTCTACTGCTTTTCATCTAATCTGTTGCTATGGGTTCATGCAAGGTTCATATGTGCAAGCTGTAAGGAGACCCTCTTGGTGCTCACATTAATAGTTTGCGGTGAATCCTGAAGACCATGGATTCGTCCCATTGTTGCCAGGAACAGGTGGTGCTTGCTCAAGCCGCCGAGATTCAAGGTGCTCCCAGAAAGAGTTCAGGGTGGGAGCTGAGTCCCGGCAACCCAGCTCATGCTTCCTGCCTGATGTTGGAGTGAGAAGGGCATGGAGCCACGGGATCCACCTCCATCTGCATCTCCCTCCCATTGCGGTGCTGGAGACCCCGTCCGCTCCTCGGCCAGATCCCTGGGAGCCGCTGCTGTTCACCGCCGAGGTTCCCCACTGCTCTCCACCAGTAGCGGCTCACCCAGCGGAGAGGCAGGGGGCTACCGCCTCGAGGCAAGCGCAGAGCTGGGCGTGGTGGGCTGTGTACTAGTTGCATTGATTCTCTCCAGGCACTGATTAGGAAGGTTGCCGCAGGGTGGGGACTCTGCCCCAGTGGCTGTCGTAACTTCTCATCCTCACACTGGGTTTGACAACTGCTCCCGACCGCCACTGCCTCTTTTCCTGGCTGTGCCCTCCCCTCTCCAGCCCTGGACCAGCTCTCGGAACTCTGCTCTCCCCTGGCCGAGTTGGGAGGCTTCCGTGAGCGTGGGTCTCCAAAGCTGAAGCTGCGAATGCTGGAACGAGGGCGCGGGCCATGGGTGTGTTTGGAGCGGTGACTTCCTCCTTCTCCTCTCCCTCTGACTGCACCATGGCGGATCTTCGATCCTTTCCTCCAGAAGAAGTTTTGCTTAGTCTTCAATTCCCATTTCAGATCCTTTCTGAGTTCAGGATACCCACCTCTTTCCTTTCTGTCCTTCACATGTTGCTATATTCCTCTGTCTGAGGGGAATTCCTCCGGGAGGTTCTCTCTCTGCTGCCTACCCGGTTGCCATCTTGAAGTCCTCTTGTAAAATTTATTTAGTTATTTGTTTCTTTCTAATGATTGACCATTACATTTCTAAAGTTCTGAAATGGCCAACAGACCATAGAAAGATACCACTTTAGGCTCCTGCTTGAAACCAACAGCTACAGAAAACTGCTGGCCTTGATTCAGGGCCAATCTTAGCAGTGATTTCTACAGAGTGGAAGTTTTCAACTTTAGTGAAGTCTAACTTATTATTTATTCCTTCTTTAGGTGTTGTGCCTCTGAAAAATCACACCCAGGAGTGGGGATGAATGTAGCTGGTACAGGGCGTATCTACCATGTTCCAGGTCCTAATTTTATTCCCACACAAGTCCTCAAAAAGCAAATTGGAGAGCTTTCTTTCCACCCAAAGTTACATGTGTTTCCTTTTAGGGCTTTTCAAGTTTTGCATTTTGTATTAGGTCTATGATCTGTTTTGTGTTAAATTGTTAGAAAGGTGATCTAAGTTTTCTGTCTGATTGTATTATTTTGAACACATGAATACAATTATTTTTACACCATTTATTTACAAATGATCACTTATGTATTCAAATGCCTTCTGTCCTTTCTTGAAGACTGCTGTACTTGATCTGTGGGTTGATTTTGAGACTGTATTTGGTTGCATTTGTCTAGTGTGCATTTCTTCACTGATGACACCATGGAGAGATTGGGAAGTCAGCCTCCCAGCTCACCCTGCTTCCGGTCTGTGCTGGCAGTTTGTGATATTACGACTTTTTCTTATGTTTTTATTTTTTGTCTCCAACATTTTCTGTGTTTCCTCTACTTTCTTCTTGCTTGTAGAATTTCTGATAAGAAGCTACATATAATCCTTGATTTTCTACAAGACTACAAACTCTGAGAGTATTGCCTTTTTTCCTTTTATATTTTACGCCTGGATTTTTCCTTTCTTTTTTTGTTCTTGCAAGTTGAACACGACATATGCGTGGATGTAGAGTTTGCTGGAATTTAGCCTGCCAGGTTTTCTCTGAGCCTCCTGCATCTATAATTGGATATCTACAATTTGTTATGAAAATTATCCATCATTAGTGGTATAATTTTTCATCTATTACTTTCTTCTTTCTCATTTCGCTTTTCCTACTGTATGTAAAAGTGTCATATATCTTTTATAATTATCCCACTCTTCCTGTGCATTTTATGACTATCCTTTGTCTCTGTGTTTCTATTGTGAAATTTCCCTTTGCATATGTTCAAACTTGTTGATTCTTTCCTTAGCTGTGTCTGAGTCCTTT
Source organism: Dinomys branickii (assembly GCA_004027595.1). Taxonomy (NCBI): domain Eukaryota; kingdom Metazoa; phylum Chordata; class Mammalia; order Rodentia; family Dinomyidae; genus Dinomys; species Dinomys branickii. Next base: position 13,887 of record PVLD010017996.1, on the reverse strand, counting down.
ATGGATAATTTCATGCTTGATATAGTCTTCTTACTTTCTGAAAATTCCTTGTGCTTGTCCCCTACATTTCCTGTGTATTGATTACATTGTCCTTCTGTTCTTATGTAGTGTCTGCATTTTCTGTTAGATCCCCAAGTATGTTAAACATAGTTGCTTTACCCTGCTGGTGTGGTATTTCCAATTTCCCAGTTTCTCTACTGAGTCTAATTCTGGTGGTGATGCTTGCTGTGAACTGTGTTTCTTCTTGACTTTTAGCATGCTTTGCTGCTTTTTGCTGAAAATCAGATGTAGCAATGCAGCTATCAGCAGTTCATGTAATTAGAATTTTGGCGTGGTATTTTATAGTAATCTGCCTAGGAGCTGCCCTATGTTGACTCTTTGTTATAACTGGACATGCCAAAAACTTCATTTACTTCTATTTTTTTTTCTTCTTACATGAGACAATACCTGGAGATGCTGGCGTTGTGCAATTTATGTTCCTGCAGGTCACCTAAGGCTCAGGGAGAATAGTTTTCCCTGCAGAGCAGCTCTTTGTCATCATGAAAACTCTGAGAGTATTCCACACACTACTGTTCCCTCCTGCTGTCACAATACAAGTGGATGTTTGTCCATCTTTGTCTTCAAAGTCAGATAAGGGTCCTACAGGTAAAACCCATAAACTGTGCAGGCACCTGTAGTACTGGGCGGACACAGACCATTTTAATATTAACATATCCACACTGGCCCTTCAGGGATTCATCAAACTCAGTATGTAAGATTTCCTACCACTTACGGAGTATAACGATTTTCCCTAAGGAATCTGGTCTTTAGCAAACTTACGTGTACTTACCTCTTTCCACATTATGGCATGGTAGTTTGCCTCTGAGCTTGGTTCCTGACGGACTTCAGGGAAATCACTGATTCTCATTTGTTCCCTTATCTCAGCATCAGATGACGATGGACCAACATGGACGGGCATGGATAATGGATCTCAAGGACAACTTCTTCACTTTGTGGGGTGGTTTCAGTGCGCGTAGAATTCTGCATTGCTCATGTGCTTATTATTTCAATGGCTTAAGTATTTCCCTCTGTTCAGTTCTTACTTCCATGGGTTCTGATGAGAAGCTCACTGTAATTATACTTTTCCCTGCATGGTTAGGATCTGTAACACCAAAACTCAAAAGACAGACAATTTCCTAAAATGAGAGTGTGCAGTGAGTCTTCCTAGACACAGGTCAGGAAATGAAGGACTGGTTCTGGAACCTTCCTATAACCTCCAGGAAGACAAGGGAGCAGTTGGAAAAATAGTCACTGCGGCCAAAATGCCCCAAGTTTTTATCATAGAAGTTGTACAAAGAAGCTACAAGACTTGTTTGTACAGCACAACTTGGCTGCAGACAAGTGGGATCATCACGGGCCTATGGCGATGCTAGGGATAGGCTGACCTTCCATAGTGCGCGTCCATCTGTTGCTTCAGGATAGGTCAGGGCTGCAAATAGGTCCTGGGCCTCCAGGGCTCCCTTTAGCCTGAATAAGGCTCTGGTTAGAGTTTCAATGTACAGGGTAGAGTCAGTGCCAAACTCCTCTGCTCTCAGCCTGCAGCTCATCCCAAAGAAGCTTCCTGTCTCTATCCCTTTGTGTCCTTATATTCTTCTGAGTAAAGCCAATTCAGCATGTCTCAAAACTGTTCTTATGTCAGTTACTGGTTTCCTCCAGCCTCGGGTTTCTGTCAAGATTTTCTTTTGCTGCCTTTGCTTTCCACAATATGAATATAATATGAGATGTGATCAAGAAATATAGTAAATTTTAAATTAAAAAAATTACAAGAACAGATACCTTGCCATGAATCCCCCCAAAACCCCCTCTCCTGTTTTCAGAACACTCATCCTACTATTCCTGGCATTTTCTGAAGCACCTCTGGAGTCCTCCACCCTGAGTGTCTTCAGTTGTGCTGTCCTGGCTGGCTCCATGTCCTGAATGGATTACAATGTTTTCCTTCGATGGTCATTGTGACTTTGGGGAGGAGCCAGAGGTCACGTGGTGCCAGCTCCGGTGAGAAAGATGGATAAGGACCCAGCGTCAGGTTTTTACAAGCTGCATTTCCATTGGGTGGCGCTTGGCAGCAGCACCCACCGTATTTGTTACCATGCTTTGTAAAGACATTCAGGAAAGAGGAGTCCAGCAAAGGTGCCCCAGTGAGGGGGAAGCATCTTGAGTGTGTTTAATGATATTGTGTCCTTTATTGAAAAATTAAACTTTCATAGTACAGGTTGACTGCTTGTTATACACTTAGTGTACTTTTTAATGAGGAGTACTCTGGACACATTTGGAAATGATCGTTCCTCACCAGGAAATTTGTCTCTCAGAGCTTTTATCTCGCTCCACCCTGACACTCCAGAGGAAGACCTGCTGGTGAAATGCACACTGGTTTAGGGGCCTCCCTAGGACTTTGGAATCCAGGTTTTGCTCTATGTTATTTGTTCATATCCTGCCCTCTGTTACTCATAAACATTATCATTTAAATGTCTGTGAGATGTTGTGTGCAGCTTCAGTTAAGCATCTCAGCAATGAGTCTTTGGTTTCATTTCTCTCTTCCAGTTCTGAGAATGACTTGCTTGTTCTTTGTCTCCTGATGAATCTAGTGAAACTTGCTGGCTTTCCTTGTATTTGCCCTTATTGTTGGTCAATCAAAATTGAGAATCTGCAAAAGGAAAATGGACTGCTGTGGGGCTTTAAGCTTTGCAACACAGAGCACAGAGGTTCAGGAAGCTCTGACCCAGTGCTCCTAAGAAGACAGGAAATTAGAGCTTGGTGGGCTGCTGGCCGTTGACAGGAGCAGGGGCTGCAGGACATGCAAGATAAGGAAAACAATGCAGAAATAGAATGGAAATGTCCATCAGAGCGATTCTGATAAGCTCTCCCTCTGCACTGAGAGCTCCCAGGCACAATGTCACTGTCCAGCCATCTCTGTGCATTCAGCCACCTGCATTCAAAGGACAGCAGTGAGCAGTGAGCACCTCGGACAGCATCTGGACCCGTGCTGAAGTCACAGCCCTTGACAGCCTCTGGCTCCAGCATAAGAAGCTCTTTCAGTGGTGCTTTCAGTACAAGCTCCCTTTTACACAGCGCTGCTCTGAGCAGGGGACGCCACGCCTGCTAATCTCTTTAGATGTCAGAGCTCAAACCAGACGCCTGTCATTCTTAGTATAAAAAGTCTTGGTCACACCATGAGATGACTATGGTTTTTCTTAAAACATAATCCCTTTTAACTCGGTCCGCTCATTTTGTACAATAATTAATGGTACATGAGATGTGCGCATGTCCTAATAACAAACATACACCTTTAAAGGAAGTCTTCATAATTGCAATTTTTGCATGTGTAACTTTTTGATTAACACATCCTTTCTCAGGCATCACATTTTTCTATGTTACAGGCAGCCGTGTTTCATCAAAGATCAAGCTGCAGTTTTAATGTGGGCATATTTCCCCACAGCAATGATTTCCTGTTGAGAAACAAAACTAAAAAGAATATTTTGTTTATGTGCAGTTAAGTCCTCAAATTCTCAATTTAATTGTTTGTGTGCAAAGTCCTGCTTTATGAACTGTTACTCCTATTTTACAGCGTAATTTGGGGTGGGGGGTTGGCAAGCGGTTTCTGAATACAACAGACTTAAATATTCCTCCACCAGCTGCCAAATAATTTGTGGAGAGGCATTATCATTTTGTGCATGTGCCCTAAGAGAGAAGCAGAACTAAAAAGCCCGTTTCAAGCGTGTGGCAGAGAAACGCAAACGTCAGCCCCTTGAAACAGGATTATAAAAGATCACCTCTCTCGTGTATGGATTAATTAGCACAGAAATATGAGAACTACTGATATTTAGACTAAAAAAGTTAGCAAGCTGTGTGAAGTTGAGGCTTAATAGCTTAGTGATCATTTGGTGTTTCTTCAAATTTAGAAACGGCAATGATGAGCAAACAATAGTTATGGAAAGACTTGCATCTGCTTAGTATCTGTAACATGGTCTCTTGTAGCCAAGACATTTCAAGATCATTTCCTGATACTCACATATGGATGCAAGAATAGAAAGAGTGGGCCGGATGGAAACCACAGGACAAGGCTATTTACACTCTCAGTGTTTCATGCTTTTATTTTTGTCTCAACAGGTATAATTTCTAACAGTGTGCCGAGGTCCATATTTGTCTAAACGACTTCATTTGTGTGTTTATTCCCTTCCTTACTGCCTATGGCTGTGCCCAGCTGTGGGGATGTGCAACTAACACAACATCAGGAGCGCACAAAGCTTAGCATCACCGAGATGAAAATAGGAGGAGCAGCTGCAAGAAGCAAAGGATGAAGAGCACGCACGGACAGGAAAGCACGGAGCAGAGAGGGGAGGAACCGGATGAGGTGCTGGCATGGTCTCTGGACGGATGACCTGGAGAATCTGTTAAAAATTAAAACAGCGCACCTTAGCTGCCCATGGACAGCCTCTTCTGCACCTCCCACAGTTTGGCTCTTTGTCCGGTCTGTGGAAAACACTTTATTTACTTTGTTTTGGCCAGAGCTCACAACTGTCTTACTCCTCGTCTAAGGAGTACTTCTTGCAACGCCCCATCAAAAATTCTTCATTTTTTGATTCCTGTACACTTTACAGCTTGGTCTCTCAGTTCTGGAACATCTCCACGACACCGTGATTTCTGCAAATATGAGAGATGCACAGAGAGACCTTGTGGTGGCTCCATGCTGTCCATACCAGAGACACTCCCTACGGTTCACAAGTGTGTTCCTTGACTTTTACAGAGATCGAGACCAACATGACTCCTACCAGCCCATGCCCTGACCCCTGCAAACAGGAGACACTGCAAAGCCAGCAGTGCAGTTCCAGTCTAATTCTATGGACCTGAGAACTGGGAGAGCTGAAAGCGTGAATCCGTGTCCAAGGATTTATAAGGTCAAGGCTCCAGCTCTTCCAGCCTGGAGGCAAGTGGACGGATTCTCTTCTGCTCCACTTTTTGATGTTTTCACATCCTGGATGAATTTGATGATGCTTTAGAGGAAGCGCAACCCACTTATCTGAGTCCACTGGTTTGAACACTAACCTCATTTGCAAGCCTCCTCACAGACACACGTAGAAGCAGTCTTTATTCAGATCAAGCTTCAGTCAACACAAATTAACGATCCCAGGAGGTAACCTAGCAGATCTACCTGCTCATAAGAGGTCCAGTTTACCGGGTTATTCCACTGGCAGCATCTGGGGATTAATTCATGAGGGCTTCTACCACCCCTGGAAATGATCAAGGGATTCTTGGTGCCCAAAATCACCATGCAGCAATGTGATTTAGGATGAACACATTTTCCTCCTGCACTTGGGACCCTTTGGCGGATGCCAAGGTGAAGATGCCTGTGTGACCAGCCATCAGCCAAAGCTGTGGATTCTGAACGCAGGTGGCTTCCAGAAGCCTATGTGCACCCACCAGGGAAGAACTTAGAATGTCAGAGCTTGGTTTTTCCAAGGCTGCAACCCATGTACCTTTCCCTTCAGCTGGCTATTTTACATTCCTTTGTGGTGCACATTCCAGCCACAGGGCAACAACCTATGGAGTCCCGTGGGGTCTCCAGGAGAATAATTAAACCTGGAGGTCATCTACAGAGCGTCAGTATACTTAGATCCTAAGATCTCATTGATTAGTCAAAAGCGACACCCATGTCCTCATTGTGGCATGGCTGGCTCATATTAAGTCCCCTATGTCACTACAGCAGTGTATGTGACCCATTAACTGGGTGAGTATTCTGTCTATAATACTAGCTACCATAAGGGCCTAGGTGCATAAAAATATCCGCCCACATCACTTGCAAGCTGCAAGTGAAGCCCCCTTTCAACAGTGTGAGGAGACCAGGAACATTTTACGTTCTTGCTGCAACATATTTTAATCTTCTTGTTGCATAATAGTGAAATCATGAAAAGGTAATTTTAAAATTAGTTTTGTCAGTGCACTTTGGCTTGCACGATAATCGCACTCATCATAGGGAATCAGTGCCCATAACAACGTGTCCTAATTTTTTTGCCCGTCCCTCCCCTCTCTTCAGTCCTGCTTCCCTCTTTTCGTGAAGATTTGCTCCTATCCCTTGCCTCCTTCTTCTCTTTACTGTGTGTTCCTCCCTCCCGCCCCTTCCCCTGCCTGCTCCCCTTCCCATCTGAGCATTTTCTTCCCACTTCCCAATATCTATTCTCCATTTTGATGACGATCTTTTTAATTGACTAAGTTTAGTGGTGCATTTTAAGTATACATAACTTTCACATCCCCCCTAGGCAATTTGTACCTGTACATGATAAAATTTGATTTGTATCCCATTCCCCTACCTGCGCTTCAATCTCTCTTCCCCTTCTTATTTTTTGACTTTTTATTTTAGAGAGAATTACAAAGCAGTAATAATGATACAGAATTTCAAACCAAAATGACAGGAAATTAACAAGGATTATTATACTGCATGTTGTTATCTTCAAAGTAGTTGCTCAGATTACCAGGATTAATCAAATAATATAAGCACTTAAATAACATAACCACTAACTGTTCCTTTCAATGAATTAACAGAAATTAGTAGTCCAATTATCTTAGCTATCATATATATATATATATATATATATTTTTTTTTTTTTGTCTTCCTTCTTTTCTCCTTTCCCTGGTCCCAATTGTTCTTTACATTTGAGCAATGTCTTTCCCTTTCACAATATCTATGGTACCTTTATGATCTTTTTCTTTTAATGATCTTATTTACTCTTTCAGTTTCTTACACTAGGGAGGCAATATGATGTTTACATATGTGGGGCTGATTTATTTTACTTATAAGTAGGTTCTCTAGTTGCATCCATTTACCTGTAAAAGCCTTGAGGTTATCTTTATTTAGAGCTGAGTAATAGTCCATTGTATAAAACCACCACATATTTTTTATCTATTCCTCAGTGGATGAACATTTGGGTTGTTTCCAAGATTTAGCTATTACAAACTGAGCTGCTATAAACACAAACGTATGTATATCTCTGTGGTATGATGTTTTCAGTACTTCTGGAAAAATACCCAGACGGGAATAGCTGGGTGGAGTGGGACCTCTAATCCTAGTTTACTGAGGAATCTCCAGACTCATTTCCACAGTGGTTGCACCAGTCTACACTCCCACCAGCAGTGGAGAAGAGTTTCTTCTTCCCCACAGCCCCTTCACCATTTGTCTTTGGTTGATTTCCTGATGACAGCCATTCTTTCTGGTATAACATGGAATCTCAGGGTTTTTTTAATTTGCATTTTTCAAACGACCAGTGATGTTGAACTCTTTTTGTATATTTATTTGTCGTTTGTATTTCTACAGTCATACCACTCTGAACTCGCCTGACCTTGTCTGTTTCCCTTCTTATTTAAAAAGGTTTTATTTCTGTTTTTTCCTTTAAATGGGCATATTTTCCCCATAACTCACTGTATCTTATGGACAGTACTAAATTTTGACTGTGTGTGTTGGTGCTGCTGCTGTTGAGTTACTTTTCTCTGCTGAGGTGATTTTGGCTCATGTAGCAGAGTTCCTGAGGATGAAGTCACTTTCCCAAACAATAAGGAGTCGAATGTTACAAACCACAGCAAGTGCTGGACATAGAATTCCAGGGTCTGCTAACTGAGCATACAAATCCCAGAACAACCAAGGTGTTCTGCCACTTTCATCCCAACCCTTACTATGTTAAGTGTGTCTTCACACGTGACATCCCGTTGCTGGAACGCAGTTTCCACTACTCCTGGTATCAGAAGCTCATGCTCTCAGTGAAAATGTGCTGAAGTCAGCTGAGGCGGTGCGCACATACTCAGCATCCCGGGAGACTGAAGCAGCAGGCCTGCAAGTTCAAGCCCAGACTGGAAACTTTGTGATTTAGTGAGATTCTGTCTCAAAATAAAGAGCATTAACTGTTTCTTTCAATAAAAAAACAGAAACTAATACAATTATCTCAGCTATCACATATGTATTCCTTCCTTCCTTCTTTTCTCCTTTCCTTCCCCCCAGGTGTTATTTCTTTGTGAAGAGTTTCTTTCCCTTTCACAATGTCTATTGTACCATTTGGATTTTGTTTACTCTTTCAGTTTCTTACGCTAGGGAGACACAGTGATATTTACACTTGTGGGTCTGATTTATTTCATTTATGAGTATTTTTGCAAACTTCTATGTAGGAATCAGAGCAGCTATTTTATAGATAACAACATGCAACATAGTAGCCATTGTTGAGTTCCTATCATCTTGTTTTAAAATTCAGTATAGATTTTAATTTTTTAAAGTTTTACTCTCTTAAAAATTAAAAAAAAAAAACAAACAACCACAAAACACAAGCTGAGCATGTAGCTCAATGTGAGAGTCTCAATTCAATCCCTAGTAACACCCAAATTTTAAAAAAAGTTGTGAAAGCCCCAATATCTGCAAACATACCTTATCAAGGAGGAAAACATTTTCCTTACACAGTGTTCGGGGAAGCCTTCATAGAATTTGTTGGCTTATCTGCTAATCACACTGATAAAGCAGGAATGAGCTGTTCTCTATGAAGATAAAGAAAATTATCATAATTATATTTAGAGTAGGAGAAAAAAGGAAGTATACATCACATCTAGGAGGTGCTCAATATCCATGAGCACTCAAGAAGCTGAACATCAGAGAACAGGTCACAATCTGCACCACGAAGACAGAGTGGAAAGAATCTTCAGGATAGGCTATCAATCATGCCTACCACCAAGTTCCTCTGCACTTAGGATCAGTAATTTGTAGCAGTCAACAAAGCAGAAAACACGTGCATGTGTGCAGTAAACATTTTAAACTGAACTGATACACATCCTTTAAATTTGAAATGGTGCTAGTGAGTGCAGCACGCAAGTCAGCCTTCATGAATTAGGGGCTCCTGCATGGGCTGTCGGATTGTGGAGTGCTGTGCTCATCTGATGGTGAGTCACTCAGGTTGCCAGCTGAATGTGGAATTACCAGGTGGGGCCCCACTGAAGAAGGTGAGTCATGGCTTTCTGCCTGGAAGGCGCATCTCCCTGGCTCTCTGCTTCTGTGCTCTGCTCACTGCCCGGAAGTGAACAGCTGTCCTCTGCCGTGCCCACTGACCGTGACGGTCCTGCCTTGGAGCCAGCTATCCATGGACTGAAACGTCCTAAACCATGAGCCAAAATCAGCCTCTCCTGCTTTAAGTTGTGAGAGCCAAGTATTTTTTTAAATCAGAAACATTGATCTAACCAATTCAGTGAGACCTGAAGTATAACCAAAAAATAAAGTGGATGTTAAAAATAAAAATTGTTGTAGTCGAGGACTCCTTGCCATTAATCCAACTCAACACACTGCTCTTCACTTTGAACACATCTCATCACCCTGGCCACTTTCTGAAGCCCCTCGAGAGTCCTCTTTCCTGAATGTCTTCCTTTGCAATGTCCTGACTGCCTGGATGTCCTAAGGTGGATAAGAGCACACCGTCATGTTTTTATGGGCCTGCCCTTCTGTCAGATGGCAACCGGGTGGAGCATTCATTACATTTCTGGTCACACTTCCAAAGGACACTCAGGAAAGAGCACTCCAGAGCTGCTTCAGAAAGTGAAGAGAAGGATAGGAAAAGTGTGCTTGAGGGGAGGGGGAGATTTTGAGGGGGATTAATGACAATGTACCTTTAACTGTAATAGTTTGTCTTTTTAAATTTAAACATTAACCATGTTTTGATATGCCTTGTATGGTATCTTTAAATGAAATATCATAATTTAATTTTCTGATATTGCTAATTTTACTGGTTTTTCCTCTGGCATTTCTAATAGAAATAAGTGTAGAAATTATAGGGACATTTAGAAAAGAACTTTATATATTTTTCTACATTTGAGATAAAAGTATTGCAAAAATACTTTATAAAATCCAATCATATGATGTTTTTTGGTTTGAGAATTTCTAGTCTTTTAAATTTGTATCTTAACATGTTTCTCAAATTCTACTTATAGCCCAAGTTGTGAGATATTGTTTCAAAAATTGTAGAAAATTAAGACGTACTGGAGCGTTTGTTTCATTTTTATCTTAATAGAAAGGTGCACATTTTCTTATTTAAACATATCAGCTAATTATGGAGATGCAGTTCAGTGGTGTACTGTTTTTTATACCATAGGCAAGACCCTGGGTTTGACCCCCAGCTCTACCAATACCAAATCAAACAAAATAAAGTTGAGAACAATAACTCAGAATACACCATATACTACCTTTAAAATGCTTAAGAATGATATAATTTGGGATCAGCGAAGGAGAAATCCAATCAGTTAAGACTTTATATATGTAATATACACAAATATATGTTATATATTTGTGTATCCCAAGCTGAATGTAGCTATTATGCATCACAAATTTATACCAGTAAATAGTTGAAAAAAAGAAAAATAAATGTAATCTTTCTTCACAATGGTAATTTCAAATTGCTTTTGACCCTATTAATAATGATAACATTTGAAAGTTCAATAACTCAATTTGTTATATTTAACAATATTTGCATATTTGAAACAACTATGGGAAAATGCATCATTCAGGCTAATGAGCAGAAATGTGCATGGCACAGAGATCGGAGCGTTGGTGGGGAAAGCTTCCACTGTGTACTCCTGCTATGAAATTTGCCAGACAGAGATGCGAGGTACTGCAAACTGCTCTGTAAGTTTTCTGAATGCTCCCCAACCTGCTTACTCCCTGTTGTTTGTAGATTTAACAAAACTGCCTTGACCCAAAGTGAACATTGGCAACGCCATTTCCTTGTTTTCTTCAAAGTCCTTCGCCTTCACTTGTGAGACACCCACTGGTGACATGGACAGCACTTCTCAGCAGTTTGTGATCTGCCAGAGTCAGAGAAGAAAGCTTCCTCTTTTGTTGTACTTCATGAATCTTCCATTAGGTACAACAAAAAACTCAAAAAACTGTAACTCAGCATTTCTTTCTGTGGTCTTCAGTGTTTTGCTTTCTCTCATATTATCCAGGATATGTGAACCATACAAACACCAACACTTTTGCCACAATATGGCCTGGTAGATCTGTGTGTGTACATACATAATAATTCAAGCTTTTCTCAATGTTAGGAATAATATTTTTATTACACTACAGTTCATAGATTTTGTGCATAAGCCATTGTCACAATAAAGTGAACCATGGTGGTATTGCACAGGCTCAATCCCCCAAATGTGTGCAGTGCCTCAAGAACAGAGACACAGTTTGCCCTCAAAGTTGTGCGTTTTACATTTAATTACAGATCCACTTCATGTCCTGGTGGAGGATGTATATTTTGTGCATAGGGTCATCTTTTTCTATGTGGATGTCCAATTGTCCCAGCACTACTTGTAAATACAAACCTTTCTCCACTGAACGACCTTGACTCCTCTGTCAAAGGTCAACTGATCCCATCATCTACTTATTACTTCGGTCTGACTTTTGTGACTATCACACTGTCGTGATTTGCTCTGGTTTTGACAGACACTGAGGTCAGGAGTGTCAGATACTCAGCTTCAGTCTTCTGATTTAATATTGTGCTGGTTATTCGTTATCTTTTGTCTTTCTATATAAACCTTAGAATCCATTTGTCAATATTTACTAAATGATTTGCTGATTCTTAGATTCAGATTTTACTGCGTTCATGGATAAAATCTCCCTATCCATGAACATAAAATATGTCTGTATTTTAAATATCTTTTTCATAAGACATTTTTGTTTTCCTCAGGTAGATCTTTCTGTCAATTTTAAAGAGAATTTTAAAAACAATAACAAAATAATACAACATAGACAAAAACAGAACAAAACAAAAACAATAAAAATGATACAGAGTTTCAAAACAGAATGATAAGAATTAACAGTGGTTGTTATATTACACATAGTTCTCTTCAGTGAAGTTGCTCAGATTGCCAAATGTAAGAATGCAAGATTGATCAAACCATTTAAGAGAATAAAAATAATACAATTCAGATAGATCTTGTACATATTTCATCAGATTTATTCTGAAGCACTGCACTCTCAGATTGCCTTGTGTTTTAAATTTGCAATGCTATTTGTTTGTGGTTGTTATACAGGAAAGCAAATGACCTTTGTGCATTGTATTAAAGCTCTGTCCCCGTCCTTCCTAGAACTGCTTACTAGTTCCAGGAGGGTATTTTTTTTTTGGTGATTCATATTTCCTGCAAGGACAGTTATACCTTCTATGATAAAGCAGATCTTAATTCTTCCATCTCAATATGTATACCTTTTATCTCTTTTTAAATATCTTTTTCAGTAACGAAGGAAAGTCAGTGTAATGCAGATAAGGCATGGCAGAGGCCACAGCCTCGCCTTCCTCCCCAGCATGGTGCGAATGGTGCAAGCATCTCAGGAGAAAATCTGGCGCGAGTTGAAGGCTTCTGCTGGACTGTTTCCATCCAGGTGAGAATAGCTCCCTCCATTCTTGGTCTGTGCCTGTGTGATTTGCATCCATGATCCTTTGCTCATATGTGCCCACCAGATTTTGGTGTCAGATACATCTTGGATACATTTAGTGAGGTGGAAAATGTTCTTCCTTATTCTCTAGAAGAGTTGTACAAAATTTATATAATTCTTTTCAAAAAATTTGATAGACATTATTGATTTAATTTGAGACAATCTTCAAGAAAGAATTGAAGCTCAGATTTTTTCACATCTTAATTTGAAATTTTAACAAATTGGTTCATTCCATGTTATCTGTCTAAAAATTGTGTCAATTTACTCACAATGTACTCTTTACAAGATCATCGTCATTAGTGCATGTTTGCTGCAGAAAAGAATGTGTCTTCTCGTGACCTTTCATACAGGCATACTGTGAGCTGTGATGATCTCCATGCTGCACCCACCATTTCCTGCCCCACCGCCTCCCCTGGCCCATTTCCCCTCCTTCTGCAGTCTGTTTTGTTCTAGACTCTACATGTGGGAGAAAGTGTGTGAGCATTGCCATTCCGAGTCTGGTGTATTTCACCTAATCCATCCATTTTCTAGAAAACTGAGGTGATTTACCTCTTTATAGCTGAATAATAATCATATATACATATATACATGTATATGTGTGTGTGTGTGTATATATATATGTATGTATATATATATATGTATATGTGTACATATATATATATATATATATATATATATATTAAAATACACACACACAGGTGGTGTCTGAGCTGACACCAAAACTCCGCTGTTGGGAAAGGTGCAGTCAGCACGGGTGCGCAGTGTCTTTTACACATGCTGACGTTCATTTCCTAGGTTATATACCCAGGGAAGGAATAGCCGGACCATGTGCTAGTTTACTAACTCATATTCCTGCCAATAGCGTGTCATTGTTCCTTTCTTTCAAATTCATCAGTATGTTGTGAGGACCTTTTTCTGGCGTGGTGGTGACAGTCACTGTGTTACTGCCCTGAGAAAGAATCTCAGTGCAGTTTTTATCTCTATTTTCCTGGTGGCTAATGATGTTGAACAGCTCCTCATAATGGATGAGACAGTTTTTACCTCTTCTGAGAAGGCACGTGTTCAGTTCCTTTGCCCACTTACTGATCAGATTCCTTCTTCCTTGCTAAATGCTGAGCTCTTTATTTAGTCTGCATATTAATCCTCTGCCAGGCGAATAGCTAGCAAGATTGTCTTCTGCTTTTTCTAAGCTGTCTCATTTCTTTTGATGTGCAAAAGTGTTTTTTTTTTATTTTAGAAACATAAAAGTACAAAAACCTATTGACAAACAGACACCCATTATCATAGAAAATAGTACAATCACAACTAATCTATAGACAAGGTGATATGGTCTCAACAGTTGTTGTTGCTTTATCCATTGATATCTTCGAATTGTAGATGTATGGACCCATATACAGACATGCAAATTTAGTCAG
>PVLD010017995.1:0-40183 GCA_004027595.1 Dinomys branickii | reverse complement strand
AACTGATCAAAAGGGCCATCATCTGTGTAACCTGAGTAACAAAGATGAAGGTAACATTATGTAGGACAGCATCCAGAGCTAATTCCCTTCTATGTTCTCTATAATTCCGTATTTCCTCAGTCGTTTTTGTATTAGCAGAAGTGAAGATAACTTTATATTATACAGCATCCAGTGCAAATTCCCTACTATCTTATCTATACTTTGGTATTTCCTTTAATGTTTTTGTGTTAACTAATGTGAAGATAACTGTGTAATACAACATCCAGTTCTAATTCCCTACTATATTTTGTATAACTTTGTATTTTCTGTATTGTTTATGGCTTTTCTGGTTCATATGTCTCCATTCTTTTGTCTTTAAAATAAAAAAATAAAAAATAAAAAAAATAAAAAATGAAAAATAAAAAAAAAAAACAAAGGTAATTCGATGTATCCTCTGTCAATCATTTCTCTACTCTCCAGGCTGGAACTGAATGATACATCGGGTACATCGCCACTTACTCTCCACCTCTCCCACAGAAACCCTTCCCCAAAGGGTTTGGTCCGGTTAATTCTTCCTAAAGTTTCAGATGTTTCCAATTTTCATTTCTTAAGAAAGTCTTCTGAGATCCCTGACTAGGTCAAGTCCTTTTTTTTGAAATTTTAAAAACTTATTTACTTTGATTATTGCGTATAAGTTACACAGAATAATTAATCCCATAGGGCGTATTTAATAATAATTAATCTCATAGGGCATATAATATACCTGGGTCCTTCCTGACTTCCCAGTACCCTTTTCTTCTCTCCTCCTCCCTCTGATTTCTTTCCTTTTCCCTAATAGTCTCTCCTATATTTATGTCACTTTCTGTTTAGATGCCACTCAGAGGAGGAAACACATGGTGTTTGTCTTTCTGAGTCTGGCCTGTGTCACTTACCTTGATTACCTCAGTTTCATCCACTTTCCTGCAAATGACAGCATGACGTCCCTCTTCTCCACCGTCTACACTGCATACACCACACACTGCTCACCCATTGGTCAGCTGGACTGCACACCCCTCACCCATTTGTCAGCTGGCAAGCCAACCGTTATTTGAAACAAAATGTTCAACATGTTTAGCTGTCAAGCAAATGCAACAGAGGGGTCAGGGGGAAGGAAAGGAAGGGGAAAAAGGATTTTAAAAAAAAGATGGAAGGAAAATAGAAACAAAACTTTGTAAATGGGGAAGGAAACAAGGGTTCACAGGAGGAGAATTAAGAGATATTACATATAGATAAAAATTCCCTATGGTGAATGTTATCGTTATGCATGCCAAATATGTACTAACAAAAGTAAACTTAAAAATAAATTTAGATTCCATCTTAAGCCAGTCAGAATAACTGTCAGTAAAAATACAAGAAAAAAGTGCTGGTGAGGATACAGAAGGAAAGGAAACCTCCTCCAGGGTTGGGGAAATGCAAATTAGTGCAGACATTGTGGAAATCAATGTGGAGCATCATCAAAACCAAAAATAGAGGTGCCATTTGATCCAACTATACTACTCCTTGGTATATAGTTGGAAGAATTAAACACATTCGAGGGATGCCTGCTCTATGAGTCAGATTTCCTATCGTATCCAGGCTACAAACTACATGATGCCCAAGAGCTAAAGGAAGAGGGGTTTAATTTGGCTCATGACTTGTGAGAGTTCAGTCTATGGACAGCTGTCTCCAAGGCAAAAACATCCTGGCAAAATGGCATAGTGGACCGAAGCTACTCACCTCATGGTAGCTGGGAAGCAGAGCAGAGAAACAGTCCCAGAAAGGAAGAGGTCAGGGACCACATACAGATGCTAAAGTCATGCCCCCCGTGATTCACACAGACACATCTGAAATGTACCTTACTGATCTGCCAGGCACCTCCTCATCCAGTGAATTTGACTCTCACAGTTAAAAGCCATATGTGCATATTCATGTTTATTTCAAGCCTTTTTTTCTAATAAACTACCTAAAACTATGAATGTGATCATTGTGTATGTGAAATATGAAACAAAATTTTTAAAATCTAACAAAAAAATAAAAAATATCTAAATAGCCAAAATAAAAAATCTAACAAAAATAACTTTTTAAAAAATTGACATTCCATCTTACCCCAGTAAGAATAGTTGTCATTAAAAACACCAAAAATAGCCGGGCATGGTGGTGCACACCTATAATCTCAGCACTGGGGAGGCTGAGGCAGCAGGATCATTATGAGTTCGAGACCAGCCTGGGCTACAAAGTGAGCTCAAGGCCAGCCTGGACTGCATAGCGAGACCCTGTCTCAAAAAGACAAAATAAAAATAATAATAATAAATAAACAAAATAAAATATCAAAAAAGTGCTACTGAGGATATAGAAAAGAAACCCTTGAACATCGCTGATGGGCTTGCTAGTCACTTTGCTCACAGTGCACCCCAATCCCTGAAATCCACACCTACAGAGTAGAGGCGACTCTGGCTCACAGTGTTTACAGGACAGAATCCGTAGTCAGCTGGCTCCCAGGCAGGCAGGACATGGAGCAAGGGCCTTGTAGAGGAAAGGTGCTCATGTCATGGCACACAGAAAGCAGAAAATGAAGAAATGGGCCAAGAATGCAAATATACCATTAGAAGTCACATCCCCAGTGACCTGCCTTTCTGACAAGACTATAGCTCCTAACAGCACATTTTAGCTATAATCTCAGGAGTTTATGTTTCTCATCGTGGAGACAAAAATACTTATCACCCAAAGTTAAAAGGGGAAAGGTTTATTTAGCTCACAGTTTGTAGAGGTTTCAGCCCATAATCTGCTGGCTCCAAGGCAAGGTGACATGGCAGACAGACATCACAGTAGAAAACAGTTCATTGTGAGCAGAAAGTAGCAAAGCAAGAGACAAGACAAGCCTCTTTCTGTCCCTCAAATTGTATCCAGGCTGCCAGAATTAGGGTGGTGCCAAACCAATCAGTGGATTGCTTGAGTGGTTGCCCACCTTAATCTCAGCACCCTCCACTCTAGCACTGCATCAGGAATCATTCACACACTCCAGATTCAGCCAGCTCTGAAAAAGCCACCTACAACCGCATGAGGCCTTGCAAGGACCTCTAAACACAAGCCGTAACATGATTATATACTCACTAACATGGCTGCTTTAGGACTCTGCCTTCCCCAGTACACCACTGGGGAGAGGGAAGCTCAGGTCTTGTGTACAACTGCAGGATGAATATTTAATCTTCACAACTCCAAGTTATTGTTGCTGTTTTCATCCTTGTGGTTAGAGAAACTGAGGCTTTGTGAAATCACGTAATTCTCCCAGAGTCAAACTGATACTAAGTTGAGTCAAGATTTAACCACAGACTGGTAAGTTTTAGGGTCCAGACTTTAAAAATCACAATAATACAAGCTTTTCAAGTTGTGGATAGGTCATTTAAAAAATTATCTTCTCATCGGTTGTATTTAATTTGTAAGGTTATACATATATTTTTATATTTCCAAGTTGCTTTTAATGATAACTCATCCATGTATGACACAAAAAATAACATTTATTCAAAGAGAACATGTTAGCTCTTTTAGGAAGTACTTTGGTACAAACCAAAAATGTACAAAGAATAGAGATAAATTCAGGGCAAAGTAAGTTATAAGTGAATAACACACAGTGCGCACCTGTAAGCCAAGCACTCGATGGGGGTGATGCGGGACTGCAAGTATGAGCCTAGCCTGGACAACTTCGCAGTTTGGCCAGACCTTCTCCCAAAATAACAAATAAAAATGGTCTTGAGGTATAGCTGTATGTGAAGGCCCTTGATTCAATCCCCCATATCACCATAAAGGGCAAAGGAAAACGAACAACCAAAAAAAAAAAAAAAAACCCAGAGAAATAACATGAACTTATTAGTATGGCTGTTATTTTTTAAAAAGAGAAAACAAGTGTCAATGGACATTAAAACCCTTGTGCACTGCTGTTGGGAATGTGAAATGGTACAACTGCTGTTGAAAACTGTTTAGTAGAGCAGTTCCTCAAAGAGAACCATATTATCCATCAGTTTCAATTCTGAGTACACAACCGAAAAAAATTGGCATACACTCTTGCTGTTCCGATAAGTATATACCCAAAAGAACTGAAAGCAAGAGATTGAATAGAGGCTTGTACACCAATGTTCGTAGCAGCATTATAGCAATGGCCAAAACGCAGAAGCAGCACAACTGTCCGTCGATAGATGAGTGGATAGATAAGAAGTGACGTGCACATTTAGGGAGCATTTACTTCACCTTAAAAGGCAGCGCATTTCCAACACATGCTGCAATGTGGGTGAACCTTGAGGGCCTCATACTCAATAAGCAAACTAAGCGAGCCATAAAGATAAATATATGATTCTACTTATAGGAGGTACCTGGGGAGAGGGCGGGATGTGGGGTCAATGTTTAACAGACACAGAGTTTCAGTTTGGGAAGATGAAAAGTTCTGGAGATAAATGATGAGACTGCGTGCAAAACCATGTAAGTGTGCTGAGCGATGCCCTTAAAATGCTTAGGTGATAAATTTCATAATGTGTATTTTTGCCACATTGTTTCAAAGAGAGATGAAATAGAAAGTCAGAGTGGCGCTGTTTCTAACGGGAGAAGAGGGAAGAAACGCAAAGCCAGCGCCAGAGACCTACCATAAGTTTCTAGCAGAAAAGGCAACTGCAAAGGAGAGAGCCGGTGGGAAACACAGCTGGCAGCTGCTCTCGCGGCAGTACCCACCTCTAGTGTCCGAGGGTGCTTATCAGAAACTCAGGTGTCTTCTGGCCAAGAGAGTCTTTTCCTAGCTCCCCTTGGCAGGGCCAAGCTGGAAGACAGTGGAAGTGGTAGCCCTAGTCACTGTGGGACGGGGGTCACTCTGAGACCTGCTCTACACTGGCCCGGAGCTCCTCTGTTGGGGCTGAACCACCCCTGGACCGTACATGACTTCCTGGGCAGCACGCTGGTGCCTCCCTTCCCATCCCCTAGGGTCACCTTCCCAATGAGCTGTTGACCCTCAGTTCTGGCCTTAAGGTCTCCGGCGTGATTCCAAAGGAAGACACAGTGAAAATTCAGGGCTGTGATGAAACAGTCCCTCAATACAGCACAGAGGGGAAAGCGCCAGAAGGGGAAACACAAGAGTTCATTTTAACGCTGAAAGGGTCCCTGTTTATAGAAAAATTAAATGATAACCCACTACAAGGTGGGTATATACAAAGGGACTCCTGACAGTTTGCCTATTCAGTACTTTCAAATAAGCAACATATTAAACCACAAAACTTAGAAGCTTGCTTTAGCATATCCTTGTGTAATAAACAGGTCACTGGCTTATTCTGATGCCCAATTTTTAATTCTATTGACAGCTCTCTCAAGAAAATCTCCTCTTTTATGGATTTTTTTTAAACTGCTAAACAGTTAAACAGCTGACACTGCTGCAGCTTGCTTGAAAGAGCTCACAGGACTCAATATGCAAAATGCAAACCCATAGCCTGTCTAGAACCGTAAGTAGTATAAAATACTAACAATGTGTTTGTCATTAGCCCCGTGTGCCTCTTCTGTCAGAGAATAAAACCATACTGGGAAAACCTTCAGTTAAATGGTGCTGTAAAGGAAAACAGCACCATCATAAGAGCTTTAACAGGTCTCCTGTCCTCAGGTTAACAATCAGTCCCCATTTGCTTTTCAGTCATTCCAGTGTCACTAATGCAGAAGGGGCTGTGCAGGTAATTGTCTCCTCTGGCCTCCAATTGATGTCCCGATACCCAACCACTTCTAATTTACCACCAAGTCCCCAAGTCAATACCGATCCAGGGGAGACAGCGAAGGCCAAACTGCACTGCTTTAAATGGGGGGCAAACATTTCCTGGCCTTTCTTCATCATCCTATTCCCCACTGTCCCTTAGACAGATTTGTCATCTCTGTCGACCCCTCCGTGCACAACACATGAGGAGGTACCAGCTCCCCTAGACCAGGGATTCACCAGCGACCAAAGAGCCAAGAGGGGATGGGACCAGAACAACTGACTCACACATCACAGCTTGAACTGCTAGACCGAGCTTCCGCTCTGACAGGGAGATGAATCAGTCAACAGTGACTCATCTCACCAAGGAAAATGTGTTTTCTCCGGGATAGAGAAGCTCATTTTAGATGTAATAATACTGAAATGTAAAACTTAATGGAAAGAACAGACTGTTGAAATCCAACAGCCATGTAGACTTTTCAAGTACATACAACTTGCATTGTCACATGACCTAAAAAAGCAATAAAGTAAACATTGTTCATGGAAATGTCTAAAGGAACTTGTGGTTGACATTAAAAATTGTATATATTTATTGTGTGAAATGTGATGTGTTGAGATATATACACATATTTTGAGATGATTAAATCAAGCTAATTAACATATACATCACTTCATATCCTTTAATGATGTCAAAAATCATCAAAAAACTAAAGAAATGTGCATTTCAACAAAATTCAATAAACCAAGCTCTAAGAACATTTTATTTTTTAAAAATTTAAATTAATATCTAAGTAGATTTTTTTATAGTACTGGGGGCTAACTTAGGGCCTTTGCACTGAGCTATGCCCTCAACCTTTTATTTTGAGCCAGGGTTGCACTAAGTTGATAAACTGCCCATACTGGGCTTGAATTGGCAATCCTACTGCAACCGCCTCCCACAATGCTATGATTACAGACATGAGCCACCATCCTTAACGAAGCATAATCTTTTAAAGACAGATTTTTTAAGCTTTGGCAAAAGAGAGAATTTATATTATAAGCAAATCTGGCAAAAATAAGTGGCTGAAGTAGCACATTAATTTGATAAATAAAATATCTACCATCTATTGAATTCCATCTCTAATTTTCAGAAAAGTTCTCAAAATAAATGGTATCTACATTTTTATTGAAGCTGTATCAGGGGCTCAAAGAAGTTCAGCGACTTGCTGAAGGTGAACTAAGCTTCTGCTCAGAAATTCATCCTGAAGCTATTCTTGTCCCAGAAGAATCCCAGATATTCTCCACTATACCTCAGTCTAACCCTGAGATATTTGAAGCTTACCAGCACCTTAAGCAATGGTTATACATTGTGTGCATTTAGAAGAGCATCAGTGAATTGTATGCTCATATTAGCAAGAAAAAAAAATTGTGTCCCTCTCTCATACACACACACACACACACACACACAAATGCACACACCTAGTGACTGCAATGTGTTTTTACAGCAAACTTGCTACTACTCTCCTCCAACTTGGCCAAATGTCTTTACTGTTATGTATAGCGGACTCAGATAAGATCGTTTCTGGTCATTCCCTTACACCATGAAGAAGTAACCAAGATTAACAGAAGTGACTTTTCTTTCTTTTTTTTTAATTTTATTTTAAAGACAAAAGAATGGAGACATATGAACCAGAAAAGCCATAAACAATACAGAAAATACAAAGTTATACAGAATATAGTAGGGAATTAGCACTGGATGTTGTATTACATAGCTATCTTCACATTAGTTAACACAAAAACATTAAAGGAAATACCAAATTATAGAGAAGATAGTAGGGAATTATCTGGGTGCTGTAAAATATAAAGTTATCTTCACTTCTGTTCATACAAAAATGATTGAGGAAATACAGAATTATAGAGAACACAGAAGGGAATTAGCTCTGGATGCTGTCCTACATGTTACCTTCACCTTTGTTACTCAGTTACACAGATGATGGCTCATTTGATCATTCAATTTTTCTCCTCCCTCATCTTCATTGCCCTACCACTCAATCAGTCATCTTCCCTGTGATAATAACTGTACTCCTGGGTTTATCTATATCCTTGGACTCTCGCCTTGGGAAGAGATATAGCTGCCTCAGACTATACTATAACATACAGGGGTGTATACAAACTGCCATGGTCAGAGGTGGGAAAGCACATATGCTCACAGCGGACCACCCGGCTCCACCCTGTCGTCGTGCTATGGGTGGGGGCGGGTCCAGTCCATGAGGTGGCCCTCAGCGGAGCAGCCACTGGGCCCACTGAGGAGCAGCAGCGGAGCAGCCACGGGGCCCAGAGCGGAGCAGCCGCGGGGCCCACTGCGGCACAGCCACAGGGCCCTCAGCAGAGCAGCCGTGGGGCACACACCCCCATCGGGGCGCCCTCTGTTACCCTTTTGGCTCTGTCCCATTGCCTTGATGCCAGAGGCCCTTTCTTCTCCTCCCACCTCCTCCTGATCTCCAGCATTACCGTTCCCCACCCCTTGCAGCTGGGCAATGGGTCTCCAAAGCTGAAGCTGCAAATGCCAAAATGAGGGCGTGGGCCAAGGGTGTGCTTGGAGTGGCGACCTCCTCCCTCTCCATCTCGTCTCCCTCCAACTGCACCATGGCAGATCTCCGATCCCCTCCTCCAGAGGAGGTTTTGCTTAGTCTTTCCGAGGGTTTCAGTTCCCATTTGAGATCCTTCTCCAGTTCAGGATATCCACCTCTTTCCTTTCTGTCCTTCACTTGTTGCTATATTCCTATGTCTAAGTGGCATTCCTCTGGGAGGTTCTCTCTCTGCTGCCTACCCGATCGCCATGGGTTCATACAAGGTTCATATATGCAAGCAGTATGGAGACACTCTTGTTGCTCGTATTAGTAGTTTGGGGTGAGTCCTGAAGCCTGTGGACTCGTCCCATTGCTGTCAGGAACAGGTGGTGATTGCGCAGGCCGCCGAGGCTCAAGGTGTTCACAGAGGGCGTTCAGGGTGGGAGCTGAAGCCCAGTAACTCAGTTCATGCTTCCTGCTTGATGTTGGAGTGAGAAGGGCGTGGGGCCATGTGATCCACCTCCATCTGCAGCTCTCTCTTGCTGTTGTGCTCCAGTTCCCGTTTGTTCCTTGGCTGCATCCCTGGGAGTTGCTGTGGCTCTGATGTCACTGCCGATGCACCCCACTGCTCCCCACTGGCAGCCGCCCACACAGTGGAGAGGCAGGAGGCCACAGCCTCGAGGCAGGCATAGAGCTGGGTGTGGTGGGATGTGTACTGGCTGCTCTGGCTCCACCTTGCCTCCAGGTGCTGATTAGGAAGGTTGCTGCAGGGTGGGGACTCCGCTTCAGTGGCTGTTGCAACCTGTCATCCTCACACTGGATTTGACAACAGTCCCCAACTACCATTGCCTCTTTTCCTGGCTGCGCTCTCTCCTCTCCAGACCTAGACCAGTTCTTGGAACTCCGCTCTCCCCCGGCCGAGTCGGGAGGCCTCCATGAGCGTGGGTCTCCGAAGCTGAAGCTGCGATTGCTGGAACGAGGGCTTGGGCCAAGAGTGTGTTTGAAGCAGTGGCTTCCTCTTTCTCCATCTCTTCTCCCTCCGACTGTGCCGCAGCGGCCCTACGATCCTTTCCTCCAGGAGAGGTTCTGCTTGGTCTTTCGTAGGGCTTCAGCTCCCATTTCAGATCCTTCTTGGGTTCAGTGTACACACCTCTCTCCTTTCTGTCTTCATATTGCTATATTCCATTGTCTGGGTGGTAATCTTCTGGGAGGTTCTCTCTCTGCTGCCTACCCAGTCGCCATCTTCCCAGAAGTCCCCAGAAGTGACTTTCCAATCACCGTCCACATCCCTACGTGCCAATATTATCTTTGGTCACCAAGGACCATGGCCCATTTATACCGTACCTCTAGGTTTGCAGCCCTGATTTTTAATTTATATGATAAAGAACTTTCATTGAACAGAAAACATAGAGGTGTCATTTTTCTGATGTAAAAAGTAGCTTCCGGTGATTTTTTTTAAGAAAACCATTTATATAAATGAGCTTAGCAGATTTAAGACATGTATCAGGTCTTCTATATAGCGGTATACTCAGTCTTCAAAAGTTTAATGCAATAAGCAGTATTGTACAGTTAATCTCCTATGCTAGTACTATTATCACGATTGCTATTATTATTATTATTAACAATGAATTCCCTCTTTTTATGGGACAGAAACAAAATGCTTTATCGGTATATACTAATGATACAGGGTGATGTGCTTCATCGCGCCCTTTTCATGCATGCACGCAACACGGACTATCTGCAACCCTTCCCCCCTGCCCCTCGTCCCCTCTAACAGCCCACCCTCTGTTTTCTTTCTTTCACCCTTGCCTCTTTGTTAACTTTCTTATTGTTCCATGTGTGTAGTACATCATCCTCATATTTCTTGTGGGGAGTTGGTACATGTACGAGACACACCTCATTTCCTTTTTTATCCGCTTTCCCTTCCCTTCCTCCCCTCTCCGTCCAGTTCTTGACCCCCTCCCTTTTTTGTGTACATGTTTGTGGCGTGTAATGCTTACAACCCTTGTGTGGGTTGGTACACAGACACAGCACGTCTTAGTTCCTTTGTTCGTTCCCTTCCCCTCCCTTCCTCCCCCTCTCACCATCTCCTGATCCCTTCCCCTTTTGAAAAAGACATATCTTCTTACTTCCTATGATTTACCTTCTGTCTTGCTTTTTGCATACTTCGGGTTTCTTATACAAGAGAAACCGTGTGACATTAAAGCTTGTGTCTCTGATTTTTCACTTAACATTGTGACCTCAAGGTGCATCTGTTTCCCTACAAATGATCCAAGTGCATCCTTTTTATGGCACAATAGTACTCCATTGTGTGTAAATAGCACATTTTTCTTTAACTATTCATCTGTTAATAGACACTGAATTCTCTTAACCCTATAGTATCAGTGGTATTATCATGCATGTGTTATAAATGGAATATGCTTTTGATATATAGACACTGTGGTTTGGAAAGACTTAGTGACTCACATAACCTAAACGCAGAGCTTATACTCAAAGCCCATAGTGCCTCTGCTCTTCACTATCATGATTTACTGCCTTCTGATTTCCAGAGAGGTCTTCAAGATATTATTTCCACTCCTTAAGGCCAGGACTTTTCTTGAGGTTCACCCTCAAAACTACAAAGTACACAAGTATGACTACTATAATCCTATTGTGTACACTAAAACCGTGGACTATCTAGGATCTATTTCAGGTCCACTTTAGAATGTGCCAAGAACTCTCCTGCTGCCAGAGACCCATCAGGACAGGTAACCTGCTCAGAGGCTTCCCTGGGAGTTGTCCATGGTGCTGAGTTTAAAAAACCGAACCTGGCTTGAATTTGCTTATCCTTATTTCTGCTCAGCTTCAACCAGCTAACCAAATCCTAGTTTTCCTTATCTCTGCACCCTGCTTATTAAATAAAAACTCTTCAGTCTGTTTACACTCTTGCTCCATCCAGATCTCTGCCTGCTGCCTGTGCATCTTGTCCAAACCCTAAGTCTTGTCTGTGCTGTGTGACTCTACTCTGGCTTCCTGTCTAAAGAAGAGGGGAAAAAGGGAAAAATGCAAACAGAATTGCTTAAGAAGACAAGATGTGAGGATTAGCCTTGTCAATTGTCTTTTTTATACTGATTTGAAGGAGAGGTAGGCAAGGTGGCTTCCTCTCATAATTACTGAGCCTCCAACCAAGTGTTACTTGAATGTTGTTATGAGAAACAGTCAAGAATTGAGAAGGGAGAAACTGGTATGAAAGACACTGACAGCAAGACACTGGCTTGGGTGGGGTGGGGAGCAGGCAATCACAGGGAGGGCCTTCCAGGGGGGCTAAGTCCAAATCATGCCACACATTTTCTAGTGCAAAACGAGGTCTTAGGTCCTCAGGGAAGAACAAAAACAGAGGTAAATAATTCATAAGTGATTTTTTTCACAAAAGAAAATAAAAATCTAAATATTTTATCTTGACCTAAATTACCTATCTGTTACCTAAACTACCTTACCAAAGGTGATAGGTAGGCCTAATTTACTAATGGAATGCTATCTCTCCTTAATTTCAAGTTTCTGATACGTAGAACTTTCACAAACTAATCCAAACCAGCAATGTATGACAGTAGTGTCAGAGGCAGTGTGAAATTTGCTTTAGAGCTGCTGCTGGCTGTCCAATAATTATACACTGTGACACTGCAGTGGCTTGTCCTCCACCTTAAATTAGAAAACATTAAGTCGGTAAAAAAAAATGATGTACCGGCATGACATCACCCCAGCAAATGCATAAATATATTTAAATTTATTTAACTAGCGGCCCTTTTGACAACCAAGTGTTTACAGGCTTCAGTTGTTCAGTTTTTCAAATCACTGTGGAATTATCCATGGTCATTTCTTATTATGTAACAATTTATTCTAGTTACAAAGCTGGGTAGTTTGTTACTGATAGGTTTAACCCTATGACTACAGCTCTACACTATCACCATTTTAAAAAAACTTTTGGTAATATGAGTGAATAAATAGTATACCTCCTACTCTTAGCAAAATTAGAAAGATACAAAATCTAATGTTTGCGGAAGTCTAAAGGTATAACAGTTAACATAAGGTACTAGAAGTTCCTAATATAAATTCTAGGATGCTTGAGGTATCTTGAATAATAATGCAAAATTAAAAGGAAAAAATAGTATCTTAAATAATAATGAAAATTTAAGAGGAAAAATAATTCACCTTCTTCCTGAACCTCAAAGATAATAGGCAAAGGTTAACGTGGTGTTACCCCAGATGCCAAACCCGACTCAGGGAACTCAGCGCCCTCATATTCTCTGAGGTTTCCTGTAGGAAGTCTAAGGAATAGGGGTGATGTCTCCTACCATCGGCATCTCCAGTCTCATCTGAGACACACTTGCTCAATGTTTCTGTGAAAGTTCAGTGCCTGTAATATGACCTCTTCCTTCGCAGATGAGAAGGAAAAGCCCACACATGTCAAATGACTTTGTCAAGGTTACACAAGCAAAGGAGACCCTGATATATCCAGCTATGCAAGGAGTGTTCTCTCCACTCTACACTATAGGTTCACATAGAATTTGTATTAACAAACATTGCTGAGAAAAGGTTAAGTATTGTTCTGTAGATCTATAAAAAAAATCCTAATTATGGGTGAACCATCTATTAATATTTCACCAAGACTTGTACTAAAATACTTGGCTTTCTTTCTTGGTTTCCAATGAACAGGAATTGACGTTTTATAATTCCATTCTTTTTCATTTTAAAAATAACAGAATGAAAACATATTAACAAACACATAGATTTACAAAATAACACAGAACAATACAGGAGATACTGAAATTCAGACAAGGTGATAGGAAATTAACAATGATTGCTGTATTACATATTGATTTCTTCAAAGTGGTTACTCAGGAAAACAACCATAGACATGTAAGATAGGTCAAATAATTCATCATTAACTGTTCCATTCAATAAAGTGATAGAAGTCAGTAGTACAACTATGTTAGCTGTCCTGTGTGTGTGTGTATATATATATATGTGTGTGTGTGTGTGTGTGTGGGTGTATACACACGCACATAATTTTGCCCTTCTTTTTTCTTTTCTCTTTTCCCTCATCCCAGTTACTCTTTACTTTTGAGCAGTTCCCTTTTGTTTCACAATGTCTATCATACTTCCTAGTTTTATTCACTCTTTCAAGTTCTTACACTAGTGAAACAACACATCTTTTGTGGGTCTGATTTATTTCACTTTTGAGTATGGTCTCTAGTTGTGACCATTTACCTATAAAACCCTCGAGTTTATCTTTCTTGGTAGCTGAGTAATATTGCATTGTATAAAAATACCACAACTTTTTTATCCATTCCTCAGCAGATGAACATTTGGGTTGCTTCCAAGATTTAGCTATTACAAATTGCACTGCTCTAAACATGGATGTGCATATAGCGCTGTGGTATGTTTTCAGTTCTTCTGAGAAAATACTCAGAAGGGGAACAGCTGGGTTGAATGGAACCTCTAGACCTAGTTTGCCGAGGAATTTCCACACTGATTTCCACAGTAGTTTCACCACTCTGCATTCCCAAGAGCAGTGGAGAAGAGTTCCTATTTCTCCACAGCCTCTCCTGCATTTGTTATTGGTTGATTTCTTAATGATAGCCATTCTTACTGGGGTGAGATGAAATCTCAGTGTTGTTTTAATTTGCATTTCTCAAATGACTAAATGACGTTGAACATTTACTCGTGTATTTACTTGCCATTTGTATGTCTTTATCTGAGAAGTGTGTATTCATTTCAGATGCCCATTTGTGGATTGGGTCTTTGAATCTGTGGGGACTGATGTTTTTAATTCTTTATATGTTCTAGATAAAAGTACTTTGTCCAAGGGAGAGTCGGCTAAAATTTTTCGCAATCCATGGGTTTTCTTTTTACTCTTTTAATGATTTCTTTTGATGTGCAGAAACTTTTCAGTAAGATGAGATCCTAGTTGTTGATTCTTTGAAGTAAGTCCCGTGTGGTTTGGTTTTTATTCATGAACTATCCCTACCCCTATGTCTTTAATATTTTTACCTACTTTCTCTTTCAATAGATTTAGTGTTTCTGTTTTAATATTGAGATTTGTGATCCATTTTGACTTGAGTTTGGTGCATGATAGACTTTGGTCTATTTTAAATCTTCAGCAAGTGGCAAGACAATTTTTCCAGCACCATTTATTGAAGAGGCTATCTTTCTTCCAGTGAGTTTGTTTGGCCCCTTTGTCAAAGATCAGATGCTGACTGTGTTTGTGGTTGTGGCTGTTTCTTCCAGTCTGTTCCATTGATCCTCAGGTCTGTTTTTAGCCAGTACCAGGTTGATTTTATTACAGTAGCTTTGTAGTATAATTCCAGGTCAGGGATTGTGATTCCACCAGACTTGTCTTTGTTGCCCAGGATTACTTTTGCTATTCTGCATCCCTTCTGGTTCCAAATGAATTTAAGGAATGTTTTCTCTAGATCTATGAGGTATGCTAATGGTAGTTTAATGGGAATTTCATTGAATCTGTACAACAATTTTGGTAGTGTGGCTATTTTCACAATGTTGGTTCTTCCTATCCATGTGCAAGGAATGTTTTTTCACTTATTGAAATCCTCTTTGATCTCTTTTTTCAGAGTACCTATTTTCATTGAATAGGTCTTTCACTTCTTTGTTAGATTGATTCCTAAATAATCAATTTCTTGGATGCTATTGTGAAAGGTGTGGTTTCCTTAATTTCTCTCTCAGTGTGTTTGTTGTTTGTGTACAGGAATGCTGTTGATTTTTGAGGGCTGACTTTGTATCCAACTAAACTGCTGAATTTGTTTATTAATTCAAGGAATTTTCTGGTGGAGTTTTGGGATCTTCCATGTAGAGTATCATGTCATCTGCAAATAATAATAAGTTCACTTCTTCCTTTCCTATCCTTTTTCATTTCTCTCTCTTGTCTACTTGCTCTGGCTAATGCTTCCAGAACTATGTTGAATAGGAGTGGTGACAGTTGACATGTTCCTGATTTTAAAGTAAAAGATTTTATTTTTTGTCCATTTAGTATGATGATGGCTGTTGCTTGATCATAGATGGCTTTGATAAGCTTTAGGTAAAGACTATTCCTATTTTTGTAGGGTTTTTCTCATGAATGAGTGTGGACTTTGTCAAAAGTTTTTTCTTTATTTATTAAGATGATCATATGGTTTTTGTCTTTGGCTCTATTAACATGCTGTATAACATTTATTGATTTGCATATTTTGAACCAACCCTGCACTCCTGGAATGAATCCAACTTCATCATGGTGTATGATTTTCTTGATGATTTGCTGCATTCTATTTGCTAGTATTTTATTGAGTATCTTTGCATCTATACTCATTAGGGAAATTGTTCTGTAGTTATCTTTCTTGATTGGTTCTTTCTCTGATTTGGGTATTGGTGTAATACTTGTCTCCAGAAATGAGTTAGGAAGAAATTAGGGAGAACTGCTTCCTTTTCAATTTCTTTGAAGAGTTTGAGCAGTGTTGGCATTAAATCTTCTCTGAATTTCTTGTAGAATTCGGCTGTCAGTTCATCAAAGCCTTGGCTTTTCTTTGTTGGTAAGTTTTTAATCACATTTTCAATCTCATTAATTGATTGAGTTTTTCAGGACTTTTATCTCTTCCTGATTTAACTTTGGTGATTCGTAGATATCTAGGAATCTTTCCATTTCTTCTGAGTTTTCTTTCCTATGGGAGTAAAGATTTTCAACATAGGTATTAATGATGTTTTGAATTTCTGTAGGATCTGCAGTGATTTCATCCTTTTCATTCCTTACTGCATGGATTTGAGTTTTTTCCTTTCTTTTCTTGATAAGGTTGGCTAGGGGTTTATCAATTTTTTTATTCTTTCAAAGAACCAACTCTTTGATTCATTTATTTTTGTAGAGTTTTCTTCATCTCAATGGCATTAATTTCTGCCCTGATCTTTATAATCTCCTCCCTTTTTTGGGCTTTGGGCTTGACTTGTTCTTTTTGTAAAAGTTTGAGATGTAGCATTAGGTTATTTATTTGTTCTCTCTGTTTTCCTTATGTGTGAGTTCACTGCTGTAAATTTCCCTCTGAGAACTGTTTTCATTGCATCCCACAGATTCCAGTAGGTTGCATTTGCATTTTTGTTTGTTTTTAAGTATTTTTAAATTTCTTCTTTAATTTCTTCTGTGACCCATTGGTTGTTCAGGAGGTTGTTGTTTAATTTCCAAGTGTTTATTGAGTTTTTGGAGTTCCTTTTGTCACTAATTTCCAATTTCATTGCAATTTGCTCAGATAAATGCATGGGATAATTTAAGTTCTTTTGCATTTAGGTAGGTATGTTCTATGGGCTAGAATATGATCTATTTTAGAGAAAGTCCATGTGAAGCTGAGAAAAATGTGTATTCTGATGTTGTGGGGTGGAACACTCTGTATACATCTACTAAGTCCATTTGTTCACAGATTTGGTTCAGGTCTGTTATCTCTTTGCTGATGTTTTGTCTAGTTGACCTATCTTTTTGAGTCAAAGGGGTGTTTAGGTCCCCTGTTAGAATAGTGTTATTGATTATTTGGTTTTTCATGTCAGTTAAGATTTATCTTATGGTGCTCCAATATTTGGTGCATACATGTTTATGATTATTATCTCTTCCTCTTGTAGTTCTCCCCTAACAAGTATGTAGTGACCTTCTTTATCTCTTTTGGTTGTTTTTGGTTTGAAGTTTACATTGTCTGCACACGTAATAGCTACCTCTGCTTTTTTGGGGGTTCCTATTGCCTGAAGAATTGTCCATCCTTTGACTTTCAGTCTATGGATTTCCTTTTGGATAAAATGTGTTTCCTATATGCAACACATTGTGGGATTTTGTTTCTAATCTACTCTGCCTGTCTGTTTCTTTTGACTGGTAAATTGAGGCCATTTACATTAATGGTTATAACTGATACATGTTGGCTTATCTTTGTCATGTTATTTATTTACTGTTGATTTCCTGCTTTATCTCTGTTTAACTGCTTTCTCTGCTTGAGGATTCCTTTCTATTGTTGTTCTTGAAGTTGTGGTCACTTTTTTTTCTCTGTCTAGAATATATTTTAGTACTCTTTGTAAGGTTGGTTTGGCACTTGTGAAGTTCTTCGGTTGTTCTTTATCATGGAAATATTTTATTTCTCCATATAATTCCATTCTCATTTATGTTAGTCTTCAAACCAGTTCTATCCCTTCACTTCACCCAGAAACTAGAAGACTGGAAAACCTTTACTTTATCAGAAATCTAAGTGATTTTATAATTTCTCTAATATAAGGAAGAATAATATATGACAGTTAGATACAAATCCCAAGCACACAAATAACTGTATCCTGCCTACATTTTATTAAATTTTCTAACTTATCCCTTTATATTTTTGCTGGGATCTCACCAAAGACTCTTCCTTTTTAAAGCCAAAACATAGTTTTACAAAAATATGTACTAAATGATTTATAGAGGAGAAAAGATTACCATTCGTCTTGCTTTTATTTATCACAACAGAAGATAATTAAAAAGATATAAATTTCAAAAACTGTACAAAATACTTTTATTTTTTTAATTTATTTTAAAACTAAAAGAAGGAAAACATTAACAAACAGACATCCATTTATAAAATAGTGTAAGAACAATACAGAGTTACAGACAAAGTGGTAGGAAACTAACAATAGTTGTTGTATTATGTATTGATATCTTCAAAGTGGTTTCTCAGGAAAACAGAGACATGCAATATTGATCAAACAAGTAATCATTAACTGTTCCTTTCAGTGAAGCAATAGAAGACAGTAGTACAACCACTAGCTATCCTGTATATACATACATACATACCTACATAATTTCCCCTTCTTTCCCCTCACTATACTTTTAAAATGTGGATACAATATCAGTAAGACCTAGAAGGAAAATTACCAAAAGTGAATGGAGGAAAATCCAGAAAAGGAGAAAGAGAAAATTATAGATACCTCAGTTATCATAACTTGTGGAGAAGGAAATCAGATATCAAATTTTGTTGTCCTTAGAATTTTTTATTATTGTTTTCATTCAGTTTTCACAAGAGGCAATTGTGTATTCATATTTTATGCCATGAAAACAAATAAAATTATACTTCCTGATTCAAGATAAGAAAGTTACCCAGGTGGAAACAGAAACTAGATTCAAAAATGAACACTAAGCTAGCACCCACACAAGCAGATACCATGATCTGAATAGTGTATTACAATAAAACTATATGATTCCAAGTCATCAAAATATTTCCATAAGGAAAAATTTTCCCTGGCTGACATGTGACTTTCTTACGGTACAGAGAATTTCAAGACAAATATTCCAAATGCAGGAACTCCAAGCAGAAAAGGGACAGAACATGTTAGCTCCTGACAAGTTGGAGACAAAGGTCAACCAAGGATACAGGAAGTAAGCAGACAGTGCACCCAAAGCAAGAAGAACTCTAAAGACCAAGGAAGTTGGCAAGTGCAATCAGTCTCCCAGGGTAGAACATCAGAGAGCAAAAACCAATAACAATTCTGGTAGAAAAGTCCTCTTTCTATGGACTTTTCTAACCTGACCCTTATGGGGTTTTTTGTTTGTTTTTTGTTTTGTTTTGTTTTGTTTTTTTGGCGGTACTGGGGATCGAACTCAGGACCCTGCCCCTGCTAGGCAGGCGCTTATTCCTGACCCTTATATGTCACTTCAGCCTCATGCCTTGGTAATACTCAGGCTGTCACAGTTCTATGCCTCGCTATGGCACACTTTTCCCCAAATTATCTACTCAAAAGTTTTAACTTCCTTCAGAACAGAATTCAGCATCACTCCACAAAGAAATGTTCCAAGAACACCTGGATATTCATCCTGATGGTCCTGTGGCTTTATGAACACACCACAGCATGGATTATATTACACTGCAGCTGCTTATGTTCCAGGCACCCCATTAGCTACACTTTCCATGAGAACAGTCAGTGCCTCTTAATTTTTGATGTTTCAGAACCTCTAGAACATAGTGTCTGACCCACCACAAGCTGTCAAATTTTTGAGTGAATGAACATTTCCATAATAACACTTATGTTCCAATACGATCTTCTACCTTTTTCTTCAAAAGAGGAGCTATCATCTGGATTTTTTCCCCCTAGCACTTAGTTCAAGTTTTGGCAATGAACGTGTGCTCAATTTTAAATATTTAACAAATTAATACACAAATGAAAAGCTTTTCACCCTTGTTTACACAGACAAAATCTAGGAAGAATGACACACACAGGAGTCTCTGAAGTGTAGCTTTTAATGTTGGAGTACTAATGGCAGTAGGAGACAGCAGTTTCCCAGCTGTGCCTCCCCAGTCAAGAGACTGACTCTCTCTGTGCCCACTGAGTACCATTAGCCATCAGCTGGGCCTCACATGACCTGGCGTTGTTAGCAATCATCGTGCTGTTGTGAGGAACAGTACAGGGCCTGACATCTAGGAAATGCTCAGTATTTGTTGTTCTCGGAGCTCCCAGCTGGCGAGAAAAAGTTTTAAAAGAAAGAAAATGAGTAATGATACAATAAGCAGTCAATGTTCCTTTTTCTTATAAAGCAGAACAAAGAACTGACCTAACAAACAAATAAAAGTAATACAAATTCCACCCAAAAACTTACAAGCCATCAGATTTTGTTCTAATCACCCATTCTGTATTGAGTGCCATCTGTTTACTCACCCAATGGATATTTATTGAGCAATGAATCAGCGAGATAGCAGGGGCACCATGGAGAAGCAACTCACAGTTCACAAATCCATCAGTGTGGTGGACTGACAACTGGTGGTCAGGTTGTAACAACACCTAGCTGAACTGAACCACAGTGGTGCTGAGTGTGGGAGGCCAACCTGAGGGTTGTTGCCAGCAGCATAACAGGCAGAATGAAAGAAGAAGAGAGGCTGTTGGGAGCTGGAAGAAGCTGCTGGGAAGCTGTTAGAGAGCTGCTGGTTCTCTTGGGCTGTTCTGCTAGAGGATCTTGTCATGCTGGCTTTCCTGATGAACATGGCTGTTATCATCTGAGGAGCTCAGGACCTTGTTGTCACTGAGAATGACCACGGTTCACTTTGGGGGAGCTCCGCTCCTCACTTTGAGCATCACCTCCTGGCTCCAGAGGGACAGATGGGCACTGCTCAGTCTCCTGAAGAAGGCTGTCATGCTGGCTTCCCTGATGGGAACTCATCTTTCCTCATAATCGGAAGAGCTTGGGGCCTCACTGTTGCTGAGGATGGCTGTGGTACTTTCGGGGAGCTCTGGTTCTTACTTTGAGCATAGCTTCCTCGCTCTAGTACAGACCCTTCAACCCCCTGGCACAGATCCTTCATCTCACTGGCACAGACTTTCTAGCTTCCACCACTGACCTTTGAGCCTTCCCAGCATGAAACAGGCCTGCACGAGACATTGTCATGGGCTGTAGGCCTCCAGTTGTTCTCATAGGGGGTGTTGTTATAGGCTCTAGGTCTTCAGCTGGACTCATGCAGGACATTATTGTGGGATCCAGGCCCTCAGCCAGATTCTTTGGTTTTTACTGTGTGAACAGATCTCCTGCACTCTTTCTGTATATAATTCCCTAGGTGACTATTATAAATAATCTTATGAAATATGTGACCTGAATTACATTGTTCCCCTTGCAAAAAACCCCAAAACTCCCACAGGAGCTCTGCTTCTTTTGCTCTGAAATGAAAGTGTAGGCTTAGAAATTCAAACTGAGAGCATGATGTCCTCAGGTGGTCTTTAGGGTACATTTGAAAAGCGTGTCCCTTCCCCTCTCTGTTGGGACAGCCTTCTTGAGTCCTGTTGCTGATACATGTATGGTAAATTCCTCTGATATGCTGTGATAGGAAAGCTAGAGAATGTCTAGGGGAGTGGTTCTGTGTAATTCATCCTACAGTTTTAGCAACATGACTAAACTTCACCGTGAGGTTGTTACTCTCTGCAGACATTACTTACACACAACTACCAATTCACAAGGACCTGTCAGTGAGCACCAGAAAGGTGAAGCTAAGAAAAAGACAAAGTACTAAAACATCTTCTTTTCTGGTATTGATACAACTAAAATATTTGGTTATGGACTTGTATGTGGGGTGAAAGGCTCTCTCATTATGAAATGTATGTATCAAAAATAATAAAATTTCAGGAACTAAAATGATCCTTCTTTTCTCACTGCAAAACAATTCAAAATGTCAGCCTATTGTGAATGGGTTAGTTTCCCCTTCTTCACAAATGTATGTGCAGAAATAAAAATCACAAAAGAGTCATAATTCACAGCACAGAAGAGCTAGGTATTCAACAAACAATGGAAATAGAACAAGTCGATAAAAATATCGTAAAGCTTTAGATGGAGCAAAAGATGTTTGAAAACCAAAATGTTGAGTGAAATAAATCAGATGCACAAGCTTAAATATCTAGTGATTTCCCACCTATGAGCAACCCAAACTATAATTAACCAACAAAATAAAAAGCATAAGAAACAGGGAGATAGAGCTTTCGCAAAAGGAAAGGGAACCAGGAGATGGCAGTGGGTGGAGGTGAACGGAGGGGAAGGAAGAGTTTACGTGCGTTATATGCACACACTCGCGCCCCATGGTGAGTGCAGTCACTGCCTCCTGCAAATATGCAGTAATACGTTTTTAAAAATCTTGTCAGATGAAGCATGATGAAAAACTCCTTGTCAATATGTCTAAAATATCAATAAATTCTGGTATGGTTTTATAAGGCTCTTGATTATACTATTAAGTAAATATATTTTCCTTTCAAAATCAGAGAATTTAATAACTTACGGATACATACTTCCACAAAGATGGGGTAAAGGGAATAAATAACAAAACTCATTTCTCCAAGTTTTTAAAAATATGTTCAATGTATATGTGGACACATGTGTATATGAGAAATAATCTTATATATATCTTGAACACCTAAAGTGAATACTTAAAGTTTTGAAATTCTGTTACACAAACAAATATACTGCCATTGTTCCCCCTCAGAATCCTACCCTTCACTCCAGCACCCTCCCTCTCACTCCGCCACCTTCCGCAGCAGCTCCAGAAGTGCCCGTTCACAAGTGTCCTTAAGAGGTGTGATAAAAAGTCCCGGCTTGAGGCTGCGTGGCACCCAGAAGACAGATAGTAAAACATGGCAGTGCGTCTTCATCCGCCTTATTTGCTGGATCTGGCACCATGCAACTCCTGGTTCTCCCCCGAAGTCAAAATGACCACGAAAAGGAAAATGAAGGAAATACAAAATTATAGAGAACATAGTAGGGAATTAGCTCTGGATGCTGTATTACACGTTATCTTCACGTTTGTTACTCAGTTATACAGATGACGGCTCGTTTGATTAATCAATTTTCTCCACCCTCATCTCTATTCTACCACCCCATCAGTCACCTTCCCTGTGATAATAACTGTACTTTTGGGTTTATTTACACCTTTGGACTCTCATCTTGGGAAGAGACATAGCTGCTTCAAATTATGCTGTAACATATATGGATGTATACAAATTCCTATGGCAGGAGGTGGAAAAGCACCTATGCTCAAAGATAGTAGATAGGCAGGGAACCGGGTTCACTATGGTCAAGCCCCCACTGACAAGCCCTCAAGGCCATCGGGGGTCCAGTCAAGTCAGCGAGGTTACCCAGCGAACCACTAGGCTTCGCCCCGATACATGGCATCCGGAGGTCCAGTCGAGTCCTCAGGGTCTCCCAAACAGACCTCTGGGATCTGCCCAGGCTAGGCTCTGCCAGGGCCTGGTCGAGTCCATGGTGTCGCCCCGAGTGGATCTCCAGCCTCTGTCCCATCTCCACGCTGCCGGAGGCCGGGTTGAGCCCACGAGGTCGCCCCCAGTGGACCGCCCAGCTCTGCCCTGTCTCCGTGCTGCTGGTGGCCAGGTCGAATCCACGGGGTCGCCCCAAGCGGACCACCCAACTCCAGGCCGGGTTGAGTACATGGGGTCGCCCCCAGCGGACCACCCAGCTCTGCCCCATCGCCGCGCTGCCCGCAGCCGGGTCTATTAGTAAAGTTTAATAAGAGGCAAAATCACCCACAATCCATATTCACAGTCCCTAACTGCAGCTGTGGGACAGACCCCGTATTTCCATCTCAAAAACCTCGTTCATACAATTATCACCTTCATCAGGTTTTCTCTCAACTGCTCCAATCTCACTGGCAAGCAAACCTGGCTTCACACCCTCTCTTCTTTAAAACAGAACTATTCCTACCCAAGACTCTGCCAGCTAGAGTCTCGTTTCTTCCTCCTCTCAATGGCAAATCTCCTAGCAAGAGTTACTTTATTTACTGACTCTGTTTCCTCCATATTTATTCTCTGATTTTTTTTTTTTTTTTTTTGTGGTACTGGGGATTGAACTCAGGACCCTGCGCTTGCTAGGCAGGCGCTTATTCCACTGAGCTATATCCCCAGCCCCTTCCATATTTATTCTCTAGTCTATCCACTCCTACCGGAATTTCATCCCCACCAGTCTACTGAAATAGCATGTATGAAGGCCACCCATGAGCTCCACCTTGCCGACACTTCTCAGCAACATTTGACATAACTGGCCATTCCCTACTTCTTGAAACACTTCCTATCGTGGGCTTTTCTGAACGTGCACTTGCCTGATTGTCCACTTCCCTCACTGGCTCCCGGGCTCCACATCTTCCACCAGGCTGCCAATTGTTGGTATGCTCAAGTCCTGAGTGCACAGAATGCTCCACCTGCAGCCTCTGCCTGTGGGAACCCATCTAATCTCCAGGCTCCAAACACCTCACCTATAAATAATATGACACAAAAATTTTACCCCCAGCCCACACCATGGCATTATCTGCACCTACATAGCCGCCATGGATCTCACATGTACCCTGGCAGGAACAGAACTACTGACTCCCACCTCTGTGGCCAGCCTGCCCCCATTCCATCCCTAGCTCTTCTTCATCTCAGAACATAACACTAATCTTGTAGGTGCACAGACCAAAAGATGTCTTGACATCTCTTCAACCCCACATGCAATTCACCAATATGTTTTCTCCAGTCACTGTTTCTCAGGCCAAGGCCGCAGAGTTTCAGCATTTCTCCCCACCCCCTTTGGGCCTGTGCCTGGACACCGTAACTTCTCACCTGAACAGCTGAAATGGTGTCCTCACTGGCTTCTCTGTCTCTGGCCTTCTCCCTTCCTGTCCTCTCTCCATTCATCAGTGAAGGTGGTCTTTCTACAGCATCGTATATGACCCTATGAGTCACTTCCAGACTTCAGGTGTCCTGAAGCAAATTAAAACCCAACTTCTTTACAGTGACCTCCAGTGACCTGTGTGTTCCAGTCACTGCTCTCCTCTGTCTTTATTTTATTTTGTTCTTCCTTTTTCTCACCATGATTCAGACCCACCCTTTCTTTCGGGTCCTGGAAACTGCCAGCCTGTGTCCTAGTCCAGGGCATTCACGTTTATCATTCTTCCACCTAGGAATGCTCTGCCCCGCAAACTGATAGTGTTAAAAATACCTCAACTCTACTGAGCTAGAACATGTGCCAAGTGCTAAGCTAAGAGTGCTACTCATATGAACTTCCGTGTGAGCCTGGGTTGTGCAAAAAGCAGATGCCACAAAAACATTAACATGTAAGAAGTTCACTGGGGGGAATAACTGGAGGGCAAGTGGGAAAGGAGCTGGAAAAGCTATCAGCCCTAACCTGGGTGGAGAAGATTGGAGGGGAGAAGGGGCTGGTAGATGTATCTTGAATTGTCACGGTGTGCTCACCTGGAATGCCAGTGCTCTGAAAGGCTAAAGCAGGAGGATCGCAAATTCAAGCACAACGTGGGCAAAGTAGGAAGACTCCATCTCAAAATAAAAAATAATAAAGGGCTGAGGATGCGGCCCAGTGTAAAGTCCCTGGGTTCAATCCCCAGTACCACCAACCTCCAAAAACCTCACAAAGGCCTCTCAGGCTGAAGTCACCTGCTACAGAATTCCAGTGTCTCCCAGGAGCAGGTCTGCTTTCATAGCCCTGCCCTGCTGGCCCTTTGTGGGAGCCACCCCCCTGGGAAGTGTCTCCCTACAAATGTGACTGTGGGCTCAGAGGGAAGTAGCTGGAGCTCTCTATCACAATAGAAGCTCACAGTCAGAGGTCTGGGAGGCAGCTCTGCTGGGCCCCACATCCTCCAATCCCCCCCAACAACTCTGTGAAGGACTGACTATCCCCTTCTTTAGAGGAGGAAATGAGGCACAGAAGGTCTCCATTTAGCAGGTAACAAAGTCAGGATTTGGATCCAGGTGATCTAATTCCAGAGCTCTCACTTCTTTATCAATGCTTGATTTAGCTCACACCCCAAACGTTACCCGCTCAGGAAAGGAAGACACTAAAAGAAAAAAGAAAGAAGTAGGGCTTGGTTTCTCTCAAATCATCACTGTGGTCTCTCTGTCCAGCTAAAGCAATTAACTGACTTCTTGCTTCTCATGACGAATGAGTCCATAGGTGTGGCTGAATGAGCTGTGAGATCATCTTTCCAAATTGCTTTTCACTTTCAATACACATTTCAAGGTTAACTCTCAGTCGAACCTTTCCCCCACTGTGGGGGGTGAGGGCAGAATTGTAAATGTCCCCCAGAACCCTGCCCCCTTTTATACAGAGCCGCACAAAGCCCTCACCATGAGGATGAGACAGACTGGTGAAGATGATGGGCCAGTTCCCCTGTGGGGCCACAGTATATGGCAGAAGAACGTTGCAGATGAATTAAGGTCCTAATCACTTCTTACTGAATTAAGCAAGAGAGAAATGATCGTGGGTCTGACTTAATCAGTTGAGCACTTACCAAAGGTTGAAAAAATCAGGATTGTGAATGAGACTCTTGCTGCCATTCTTGGAACAGGGTCGGATCACACTGGGCAGCAAGAATGTGGAAACCTTGGTCTCATAAGTAAATTTTGCCAAAAATCAGTGAGCCAGGAAGAGGATCCCAGCATATATGTGAGTTCACCATTCCACACAATACCTCAGTAACCAGATGAGACTCTGGGCAGAGAACCCAGAGAAACCATGCCAGACACTAGACCCATGGGAACTACTAAATAAGACATGTCTGTTGCTCTAATCTAAGCTTCCAAGTTCATGTCCATTTATTACAGAGCAATAAAAAGTGCTCACACTATTCCCCACCATCCCCATACCTTTTCTCTTTTCAGTAATCAAGATAATATCCATGGGTACTACCAACTAGCTTCTTTAACCTGTGCCTAGAAGAATTCCAAAAATCCATGCATATAGGAAGCAGGGAGATAGATCTCACTGGGATGGAAGATAGGCAGGGACAGGAAGGGGATGAAAAGGACTTAGATGCACCATGCACACACACCAGCTCCACACACGGAATGTACACCTTGTGTGCTACAAACATGTACTCATACATTTTGTAAAAGAAACAATACGCAGTGATTCTCAAACTTGCTACGTACTCAGCTTATCTACGGAGCTTGTGAAGACGCAAAGTCCAGGCCCATCACCACCAACACTGACTGAAGTGTCAGGGGCAGCCCACGCAGCAGCATTTCTGAAAGCCTCTCAGGAGCTTCTGACACGTTGCCAGGCTGGAGTCTGCTGTCCTGGGGGAGCACTGAGGTCAAGACAAAGACCAAGTATGAGACACTCTAGGCGGCACACGGTGGCTGGAAAGGCACTCTCCAGGCAGGCAGAGGCTCAGCTAGTGCTCCAGCTTCCGCCCCGGCTCTCTTCCAGCTCTTCTGAGGACCTGGACATCCCATGTGGGAGTGAGGTGCCTTTCTAGTCCCTGGGATCCTACTGCTGTCTGTAGATCCAGATGAAGCACCAAGCCCCAGCTGCATGAGCTGGGGGGCAGGGTCACAGACAGAATTTGGGTCCCACCTGATACTTGTTAGGTGTTAGGTCACCTGCCCTGCGCTTACAATGGGGGTACCGTTCGTTCTGGAGAAAGGTTTCCCTCTTTTTCTCCCCTCTTCTCTCTCTCTCTCTCTCTCTCTCTCTCTCTCTCTCTCTCTCTCTCTCTCACACACACACACACACACACACACACACACACACACAGCAACTCGGTGGAACATTTTTCAGTGGTTTTTCCAACCACAGAACACATGGTAGAAACTACAATGCTTAAGTAAAGTCAGCCGGTTTATTGAGAAGCTGCCAGGGATCTCAGGCTCCCTTGAAGCACTTTCTCCACTGTGGACCCTTAACAGCTTCCCTTCAAGAATGCAGGTTCTCATTTCTCAGCATGTCCATTCACTCTGAACCCCTTCTTAGTAGATGACTGGATGAGAGCTGGGTTTCTGTGTCGCGCTCTCTCGATGGCAACACTTACTGTGGAAGCAGGTGTGCTGCCCCCCTTTCTGAAGGACTCTGTGCACGCAGATGCCCTTTTGTCGGCCAGTCCTTCCCAGCACGACTGAACGACACCCAGTAGACAGCTGCTGATTCCAGCGCACTAGCCTAGGTCTAACTACCCAATCAGGCAGTGCCTGACACCCACGTTCACAAGTGGGACGACAAAGCAAGGAGTCCGCTTTGGTTGTTTTTTATCCAGACAAGTGAGGACCCCTGCAGGTGTCTGTCATCCTGGTTCCATTCCACTGCCCCAGCACCATCTTGCCTAGGTTGAGCAACTAAAAATATTTCACACAATATAGGAAACGAAGCTATTCAAACAAGCCATGAGATTATCAGCTTCGTTTCTCAATATATCTCTCCTACAAATATTAGGCTAAAAAAAAGAACACTTTAATTAGAAACACACGTGGGAAAGCTCATGCTAGGTGCTCTGTGATCAGGCTTACGGTGAGACTTCTCCAGGCGGGGAGCTGCTATGTCAGTAAACCAAGATGAGAACATCTTCGATGCATCGCTGCTGGATTCTTTTCCCAAAGAAAAAGAGGAAGACAGCACTTTGAGCAGAAG
Source organism: Dinomys branickii (assembly GCA_004027595.1). Classification (NCBI taxonomy): domain Eukaryota; kingdom Metazoa; phylum Chordata; class Mammalia; order Rodentia; family Dinomyidae; genus Dinomys; species Dinomys branickii. The sequence goes on along the minus strand of PVLD010017995.1, from coordinate 12,030 downwards.
CGAGGACTCATTTTTACTACAATGGTGGCTCACATCCCATGGAATTATGTTCACCTGTTCATTTTCCTTCCAACATTAACTTATTTTGGTGAAGGAACGTCTTTATCCATATGCCACATCAGTCTTACTTTTTCTTCATTTTTCCTAGCAAATAATTCCCACCTCTCTTCTCCGTCTGTACTGTGGGGTTGGCCAGTGTCATGATAGATGGCAGCTGTCCCCCATGTGCACGTTCAGGCGCCATACAGAGGTAAACGCATTGCTACATGCTTTTGGGAGCCACCAAGATGCGACGGATGTTGCATTTCTCCACATTTAACCTGTGACTCAAAAAAACACTCTCATAAAAGAGAATATTTTTTAGACTCTTATTGTACTTTGATGAATACATATTTCAAAAGGAAGCTGGAAATCAAATTTATCTGCCAGTTCAAAAAAAATTATCATCCTAAACTGTGTGTGTGTTTAAAAATATAGGTACATAAATGTGTATTTATAATATTCACACACACACTTTAACACTTTCTCTAATTTCTTCCCATCGGTTAATATTTATAGGCATATTAATTTGAAAGTAAATCTGAGACAGGGATACAATTTCTAGATAAGACAACACAGATGGTGGCACGCATTCTCACAGACTATTTTTGTATTGACTCTCTTACAAGCAATCTGTGTTATCAGCTTTCCAATGCATCCACACTATCAAGAACTACAAAAAAGAAAATTCCAAGATTCTCAAAACATTTGGCTGTGAACAGTGTTAGTGGGCATAGCTTTCCCCCTTGTCAAGTTTCTGAGATATAAAAAGAAAGAAAAAAAAAATACTAAGAATTTAGCTCCAAATTTCCTTCCTCCATCCTGCTTAAGAACCTTGTGATGCCATTGGTAGGTGCTGATCCAGCTTTGGACTAGAAGGATAACGGAGATTTGCTTTGGGGTATGATGAAAATGTATTAGGCATAACAGCTGTGTAATCAAGGAACAAATTAACAGACAAGACACCACCATACAAGCAATATCGGAGGGTCAGGGTTCAGGAACAATCTGGCTGCAGATTGTTGTCTGGAAGTGATCACAAGCAGACCAGACACGAAGCTTATTTGTTACAGCACATGTAGGCAAAGAGCATGTAATCACTGGAGCGGCCTCAAGAGGACAGCCAGCTTCCTGTCCAACCATTAAAGATCGGTAATACAAGCAACAGAGCTTGTTCTGTGGGGGAGGGGGGCAGCTTGCTATTGAGGAGAACACAGCACAATTGAGTCAAAAGTCATTCATCTCTGCAGAGGTGGTGCCCCCCCTTGCCTAATTCCAAATAAGTGAGTCTGGGCTAAGCTGTGCTTTCAGTGGTTAAAGATGGCCCATGTCAGCATGTCAAGGCTCTGAGTCCTGAATCAAAGCAATGCAAAGACAAAGAACACAAGTTAAATCAAATATGGAAGCACTACTAGAGATTTTAGGTTATTACCACTAACCAAAAATAATGCCAGCACTTAGACCCATGTGCTAACAGTTTTAACGTCACTGTCTTCTACACAAGAAGATTCAGCTCTATTAAATAGCTACACAATTAACGAAGTTATTAAGAAGCTGTTTCACCATTTAAATAAGTAACTTGATTAGTAGGCAAGCTGAGCACTCCTGGTATACCCAAAAAAATGAAATGAATTTTATTGACTCAGGAAAATGTTCAAGCTAAATATGAACTCTTACAGTTCCTTGAAATTCAACAAATATCTGTGGAAGTATTTATGGGAACATAATACTGTACTATAATATACAGAAAAAAGTTTTAAAGAGAGTCTATCATGTTTTATTTCAATTATGTAACTCAACCTCTATAAATACATTTGAAGGAAATAATTGTAATTGCCATAGAAAATCTAAAATTTCTTGAATCAGTGGTAAACTTATGGTCCTGGAGCTAGAGGGTCAGATGGGACTTGAGATGATTCAAAAACATTTCACCCCTGCATTTGTGATGTAAAGTAATACTTCACATTACTCAAATATTTACCTATCCTATTGAATAAATGCATTTCAGAATAAAATTAAATCAATTAAACTTTTGTTGGATTCTCGGTAAGAACTGGCTCTGTTAATTGCTGGGGGAAACATGCCAGTCAAACAATGCAATCCATAAGAAACTGAAATAAAGTATTAGGTAAGATAACTTATTGACATAATTTACTCTAATGACATGCTTTATTGTTGGCTATCACAGGATAGGGACATACTTTAAAAGTACTTGACACCATGATAAAAATATATCTTAAAACTTAATGAAATTTTATTCTCTATTTTCAAAAATCTAGTCAAATTCCAGCTTTCAATTACAAAATTAAATGTTTGTGGGTGCCATACTCGGTGATTTAAGAAAATGTACTAAGATGTTTACATTGTCTAAAATAAAAAATGCTCAAATCAACATCAATCAGACAGAGTTAGACTTTAAAATACATTTTTAAATGAAACTATAGGACATAAAAACAAACCATCTGTGCCTCCTGTAGCTAGTAGTATAAAAACGTGTGTGTAGCTATTTTATTTTAGCCCCTATATTTGTCCAAATTTATGATACGCCTATGACTTAATCTGAGTCCTGGGCAAAAAATTTAGGACATTTCTGCTGTGAATGGAATCTGTTGACTCTTCTCTATTTATGAAGTTGCTGAACCCCAGTTTATTTCCAACTGACCAGGCTCCAAAATGGTAAAGGCAACAGGGAAGTTTGTGCACCACAGCATAACAGAGGACTAAGCAGAGGACTCACGGCACAGAAGGAGGCACACACACAGGTGAGCGTACGTGGAAACAACCCATTTGTCTACTGTGACAGAAGGAAATTGCCTACACGGTAGGTTTCTCTGATGGTACGAAAGCCTTAATTAATCCTTCCGCTATCATGCCATCTTTATGTTTTAGGCTGATCCTTATAAACTTCTACATAACATACATGAATATGTAAATAGTTTTATTTTGAAATCATACAATAATACTCTCAAAAGACATTGCCTGGCAGCCCAAATGGGTATACCTTTAATTTGTGCATCGAGTTTTATAAGTTTCTGTTTCTTCTCTTGCTGTCAAGCTACCAACCATCTTTTCTTAATTCTTTGTGCTATTTGCTGTCTCAACTTCCAAAATGTTTGTTGCTTAGAGAGTGACTCTCAGTGGGAGAATGGAGTCTGTACAGAGTCAAATACACGACACAGAGACTTTGACGTGTGAACTGGGTGTCAGTTGTTTAGACACTGACAGTTTGCCCCCTGTTGCTTCTGAGAATTGAGACTATATTTCAGAGTTGAGTGGTTAAAAATATGATTACTAGCGACTGCATTTTTACTATAATGCATGTCCTTGTTCTTTTAATCAATCTGTATCTTTTACTTTCTGGGGTTTTGGCAGTTTATTATCGACAAGCATTAGCTTTTTTTGCTTCTTTTTTAAATTTCACCAGAGCATGTTAATATTACACAGCGATGGGCTTATGTGTGGAAAGTGGCACAGACATTTAACATAGTAATCAATTTCAATCCAGTTATCCCCTGCTCCCTTCTCTCCCACACCTGCTCTTATCCAGTTCTCCACATCTAGAAGCCTGCCTTCTGGTTCTCTGCCCTCTCCTTCATTTCAATTATTTATTTACTCATTCATTCATTTATTTGCCTTCTCATATAAGAGAAATCACATGGTAAACTGAGTCTGGTTACTTTCACTCCACATGATGGTCCCTAGTTCCGTCCATTTAAAAACAATTGATCCACAGAGCAGGTCCAAAAATTATTGGAATATTGCACAGAAGTATTTCAGGAAAGTTAGGAGAACTCCACACACAGAGATAAGTATTTGCTATGGCTGTACTGTTTTTAACTTGAGATAAAGTGCTCATAAAAATTATGTGTGGGACACTGCCGTCATTTTCTATTCTAAGTTATTGACAATAACAAAAATAGGTTATTCACTCACTTTAAATCAAAAGCATTTTAAGTCTCAGAATTCTCTAAAGAACTGGCATAAAGCAAAATAAGGTGCACCTGTTGTATTTTTATGAGCATCTATTTTGACATAAAGAACTATAGACTTGTACAAAAACAACCAAGTCAAACTTCGACCCAATTGTTAAATCAAGCGTAAACATACCTTGCTCTAGATGACAATAAGATACACTAAAAGCAATATATCAATGGTATGCCCATCCTATGATCTTTTCTAATGTATTCAACACAGTTTTAGAGATGCTTTGATTCTATTCCTAGTGGATCATCAATCATTTCCTAACATTTCAGCTCTAGGTTTCTGTTATGCTGTTAAGCCAAACAGCTGATGTTCTGCAAAATGCAGAAACACACAAGAAAGAAACTATAAAAGAAAAACACTTTCAGTGCAAGTTACTGGACCATGTAAATGTTTCACAAATTCTGATTTGTGATGTGCTCCAAAATGATAGACCATGAGTCAAAATTAAAGACAAAAACGAGGGGTTCTATCTAGCAAGTCATTGTCTCTTTACAGTGAAATTCTGTATTATTGTTTTGAACTACAAGTATTTTAAAACAACCTTCATAGGCCACCCTGATTTCTAAGTTGAGCCAATTTTTTGCTGTCACCAGGTACAGACAGCCATTTGCCTAGATTCAGGCCACAATCATATTAATATAAAAGTATGAATCTAAGGCCAAAATGATTAAAGCTACTATATAAATAGTATACAAATGGCCATTTTTATTTTGATAAAAAATAAGATGTGAACTACTACAGACCAAGTAACATAGATTTAAAACATATCAAACAAGGCTTAATATAATTACAAAGAGAAATTAAAACTATAATTATAGTGGGGTATATATTTCTGTCAGTCAAGATCATTATAATACATATACAGGAAAATCACTAAGATTTTAAAAACATTTATATTATATTTCCTATAAACAAAGAACACAATATGTCTCTGAAATACTTATAAAAAATAAATAGTACTTTGAAAATTTAGGGATTTTTTATTCCATTGGTAGTTCAGAGAAAAGCTCAATAAATTTTTAAAGGCACAAAATGTCAAACTCTGAAAAGTAATTCAATAAAATCAGATATTAATAATACACTTTTAGATGAAAATCTCTGACTATTTTTTTAAAGTATCTTGTCCAGAAACAAAAACCAAAACAAAGCTAAGAATCCTAAATTCATTCGACCAACTTTTATTTGACCCTTAAACAATGCCAATCCCCATGCTTTAGGTCCCAAAAAAGGAGCAAACTCTTCAGCGCATCCATGAGAATTGAAGCCTAAAAAGTGAAGAAAAGCACAAGGTAGGCAAATAAACATCTGTAAGCAAAAATAAAGCGTGTCACAAGTCCAGTGACAGAATGTGTATGACAGAGTGAGTAACTCAGTGAATAGGGGAACGGTATGATCTTATGAAGGAAGAAAAGATTTGTCTTGAATTAGGAAGAACGTTAGCGCACTGTACAGCTCTATGGCTTAAAACAAGACTCCTAAGCAGTAGAGAAAGATGCAAATCACCCCAGCAAGGTCAAGAGTGATGCAGGTTGATCTAATCCTTAAAAGATGAGCCAGAGTTTAGCAAATAAACAAAAGAATAAAGGATAAAGGACAAGAACAAAGATAAAAATCATATGGGTTTATTTGAAGAATGTCAGCAGGTGATGATGGATAGAATAGACTGAACAATCTAATGTAGAAAAATGAGAGGTTGAAATAAAAGGAGGCAGATAACAAAGAACTCTCGTGTCACATATAAGGGACCAGACGTGACACATGTCTGCGCGTGCTCATGTAGATATAATGAACATCCAACAACCTACACACACCACCAGTATTTGTGTGTTACATCAGTGTTTGGTTGTCTCTTGATATGCAACTAATTGCTCCAAACCTTAGTAGCTTGAAACACAAAATATGAACTATCCTACAGTTTCTGAGCTTCATGAATCTGAGAGTAGATTATCTGAGGGTAACATCTCAGGGTCACAAACAAGGTTATAATCAAGCTACTTTCAGGGAGACCATATCCCAAATTTTGACTATGCCTGGACATCATGCTATGATGTCGCTCTTGTGACTGTTAGCAGGAGACCTCAGTTCTTTACACTGTGACCTCTCCCAAGAGCTGCTCACAGCCTGGCTTCCTCCGTAGTAAATACTGTAGATGGTGGAGGTGAGATAGCAACAGAACACCTGAGGCAGAAGCTTCATCCCTTTTTAACTTAATCTCAGAAGTGAAATTATCTTTCCTTCTGCCATACGCTATCGGTAACAGCAAACCTAGCACAATGTAGGAGAAGCCTGCACTAAACTTTGAATATCAAAAGGCAAAAGCAACTAATGGTTAATCTGAAGTCCTGCTACCCCAGTAAAGAGTGGTTTCAGGCTACAGCTTCTTCAGGAGAACAGGAATGGGGAAGACAGGGTGGGGGGCAAAAATGAGATCAAAAATGACTGGCCAAGGCTGGAAAAACAGATTTATCTTCTCACATGAAAATAAAAATCAGATAAAATGTATGAAAATGTTTTTTAAAAGACTGGGAGAAAGGGCACTGGTTCCTGAGAGATAAAAAATAAACAGGAGGAGTTTTAGAATTGTACAGATAACTGGCTGGAGAGAGTTCCAAGGGAATGTCACCATAGGAAGAACCTCAGTATAGTCCAGCAGGCACTCAGACTTGAGTAGATGGAGCCAATGAGCTGAGACTGGGGAAAGAACCAGCTGAAAGGATAAAAGGAAGAATGGGGAAAGGAGAAAAGGAAGGAAGGAAAGAAGGAAGAGAGAGAGAGAACGGAAGGAAAGGAAGAAGGGAGGAAGGGGCGGGTGGGCAGGCAGGAAAGCAAAGCAAAGTGAGCAACCATGGCTGTTTTAGTCAGCTTTTCATCACTATAAAAAAAAAAAAAATACCTGACACAGGCTTCTTGCAAAGAGGTGATTTAGCTCACAATTTAGGGGGCTGAACATCCAAGTGGCACAGTGTAGGGCTGGCAAGGACCACTTCTTGACTACATCACCTCATGGTACAGACAGCAAAGGAAAGAGCATATGCAGGAACAAGCAAGGGATTGTATCTTAAATCAGGAGCACAGAAAGCTAGGTGGGGCCTGGCTTGCTTCTTTTCATAACAGTCCTCCTGGAAACACTCAAGAGATTGCACAAGAGCTATCTTCTGGTAACACATCCCAATGACCTATGAGCCTCCCGTCTTGTGAAGGCTCTATGACCTTCTGATACCACCCCCCTGAGAATCTGCAAAGACACAAGTGACTCATCCAAACCATACCAATGTCACTTTGAACAAATTAATGGTTCAAGGGCTAAGTCAGCTACAACATTTTGAAGAAACAAAATTTAAGAAAATGCCTTTAAAAAAAAAAAACATATCAAAGAAATACAAGAATCTCCCTGAATGAGCACCCAGGGGCCAACACTGAAAACATTTTGACAATATAATAATGTACTACTGTATTATAAGCCACGTATGAAATAAATATAAATGAGTCTACACTGCTGTAACAAGACAAAAACAAATCTGCACAGAAAAACTGCAAGTAATATATGCAGTCACCACAGGCCACAGAGTTTAACACACACAGCATACTTAAAAGTGAGCTTGATTTAATGACTGGTTTGGAAAAAGTAGGGTATGACAAGGGAAAACAGTAGTTTACAGTGGAGAAACAGGCAGACGCTGGCTCACCCGAGAGCGGAAAGCTGATCACCAGTCATGCCCCGGGTCTGCCGTGCTCCTCCTGGTAAGACCTGGTGAGACCATCCTTCCACTTTTGTACGTCTTTGCCCAAACCCACAACTCCTGTCAATAATAAGAAAAATCCAAGTAAGGGTGAATCCTGCAAGCCATTTGAACAATATTCCACAAGTGTCAAGGTCACAGAAGACAGGAGAAACAGGAATTGTCACAGATAACAGAGGACAAAAAAGACGTAACACACACAGCATGGGATCTAAACCAGGTTTAAGGTTCTCCCACTAGAGAAAAGGACATTAATAGAAAAACTGAGGAAATTCAACTAAAGTGTGGAGTGTAGTTAATAGTAATGGACCAACACCAGATTCATCATTTTGCCAAATGAACCATAGTAATATAAATTAATATAGGAAACTAGGGAAGGGTATATAGGAACTCTCTTTATGTTCCTTGAAACTCTTTTGTGATTCTAAAATTATTCCAAATAAAAATTCATTTTTAAAAAAGGAAAGAACAGACTCGTTATTGACTCCAAAAGTTGAAAGACTTAATTGCCAACACACCTGTCCTAAAAAAATGTTAGCACAAGTCCTTGAAGCAAAAGAAGAATACTGCCACATAGAAGCCTGAATAGACACAAAACAAAAGGTACACTTTCCATTTCTCACACCAGAGAAACCATGGGATATTTGATCAGGTGCATCTGATTTATTTCACTTGAGAGTATGGTAACAAGGTGTATAAATTTACCCTACAATGTCTCAAGTTTATCTTTCTTTATGGCAGAGTAGTACCCAATTGTGTTAAATATATATATATATATATATATATATATATATATATATATCTTCTTTATCTATTCACTGGTTGATGGGCACTTGGGTTGTTGCCAAGATTTAGACATTACAAACTGCGCTGCTATAAACATGGATGTGCACATATTGATGCGGTGTGATGCTCTTAATTCTATCAGGAAGACACCACGAAGAGGAGTAGTTGGGTCAGACGAAGCTTTCATTCTCCGAGGAGTCTCTGCAGTGATCCCCACCGTGGCTGCTCCACTTGTGCTCCCACCAACAGTGGAGAAGCGCCCCCTTTTCCCCACAGACCTACTAGCGCTTGCTATTGGCTGATTTGTTGGTAATGGGCATTCTTCCCAGGATGGCATGGAATCTCAGTGTTGTTTTAATTTGCATTTCTTCTTTGACAAGTGATGTTAAATATTTTTCATGCATTTATTTGTCATTTCTATTTCTTCATCTGAGAAGTGCCTGTTCATTTCAGATACCCATTTTGAGAGTAGGTCTTTAAATTTGAGGTTCTAATTTTTTTGAGTTCTTTATAAATTCTAGATATACAAAGTCAGCACTCAAAAATCAATAGCTTTCCTGTACATAAATTTAAAAACTCACCAAGAGAGAAACTAGGGAAACCACACCTTTCACAATAACACTAAAAAAGTGAAATACTTAGGAATTGATCTAATGAAGGAACAAAAGACCTTTAGATTGAAAATGACAGCACTCTGAAAAAAGAGGTCAAAGAGGATGTGAGAAAAACGCAAAGATAGCCTTTGAGCTTGGGTAGGAAGAACGAAGATAGTGAAAATGGCCATACTTCCAAAATTGTTACTCAGATTTAATGCGATCCCAATCAAAATACCATTAGTACACCTCACAGAATTAGAGAAAACATTCCTCAAATTCATTTGGAGCCAGAAGAGACCTATAACAGCAAAAGCAATTCTGGGCAACAAAAGCAATGCAGGGGTATCATATGCCCTGACTTGAAATTATACTACAGAACTATTGTGATAAAATCGGCATGATACGCACAAAAATACAAACCTGGGGATCATTAGAACAGATTAGATGATATACAAACAATTCCAAACACACTCAGTCATCTTATCTTCAATAAATACTTTAGGGTCAAATGCTTTAACTGGAAGAAAGATAGCCTCTTTAGTAAATGGTGTTGGGAAAACTGGTTTTCCACATGCTGAAGATTAAAACTAAACCCATGTCTTTCACCATGCACTAAAGTAAAATCCAAATGGGTCAAAACTCTAAAATTAAAACAGAAATACTAAATCTGCTTCAAGATAGAATAGTAGAACTCTTGAAGACATGAGTGTAGGCAAAGAGTTTATGAACAAAACTCTGGTCTCATCAGAAATATTACAGAGAGCTTCCCTCGTCAGAGCTGAGCTATACCTCAGAGAGCTGCAGGAATTCTGCTGAGCTGCTGTCACCCTTCCCCCCCCACACACACATACACAGGAGCTTGGGACCAGGCAGAAACCCACACAGCTCTAGGGGCCTGGGGTCCACTCCCTGCCTCTCTCCTCCTCACCCCTTCCCCCATCAGAGCTGAGCTACACCCCAGAAAGCTTTGGGAACTCCAGTGAGCAGTACCACCCCTGCCCCACCAGCTTGGGAGCCAAGGGAAGCCCCAGACAACCTCAAGGGCCTTAGGCGCTCCTCCCTGCCCCCACCCCGCACCCTCAAGGGAGCTAAGCTGAAATCCAGACAGCTTTAGGGTCCTCAGTGACTGTGCACTTTCCTCCCCTACTGGTGTGGGAACTGGGTGGAGTAGTGGTAGTGTATGGAAATACGGTGACCACCACCCACCCAGTACTACATACCAGTGGAAACAGGTTTGAAACTTGTACAGCTTTGGGAACCCCTGAGTGGGAGCCAAGCTGAGCCACAGACAGCTGTGGGAGCATTGGGAACCACACCCTGCCCAACACACACACCACTGAGGAAGTCACAATGAGCACCAGGGACTTTGGGTCCTTGCCCTGATACTATGACTTCATCCTGGGAGTGAGGTTGAGCTCCAGAGAACCTCTGCATCTCTGAAAATGACAAAACAAAGGAGCAAAATGCCGTGTCAGACCTCTGCCCCTCCCAGAATAAGCCCAGGAGATATCGACACAGACGATATCATTTCTGAAATGATAGCAGCCGAAGTAAAGAAATAACTCCATCAGGCCATAGAAGACATCAGATCAGAAATAGTGTCTGAGGTAAAGAAAGAAATGACAACAATAACGAAAGAAATGCTTAGCACATCTAAAGAAGCCATGGAAAAAAAATAGAGGAGCATAGTAAATTAACGGAAACCTTGAATGAACAGTATCAGAAACAACTGGAATGCATAAAGCAGATTCAGACAGATATCCAGGAAATTAAAACTTTCATTGAAAGCTGGCAAACCACTTGAATGAAGCTGAAGATAGACTTTCAGACCTTAAAGACAGCATTGCTGTGAATGACTGTGAAAGGAAGAATCTTTTAAAAATAACAAGAAGAAGATCCGGGGAAGATGGTGACCAGGTGAGCAGCAAGGGAGCGAACCTCCTTAATAAACACCACCAGCTCGAGACAGACTTGGCGAGCGTGAATGCCGGGACCTCGGCTGGGAAGTTTAAACTGGGTGTATTTCTCTGAGATGCCGGGGGAGATATGGTAGGGCAGACCAGGCTGCCGGGGCGAGACGTGGGAAAGCCCCAGACGCTGGGAGCCAGGGACGATCCCCGCGGGGAAGAAGCTTGGCTCGGTCCAAGCGCAGTGGGAGCGCGGCCGCCTCGGTCCCTCCCGCCTCCCGAGCCGGTGCAGCCCCCCGGCGACTCCCGACAGAGATTGGCTTGCTAGCGGCGGAGACGCCCAGCAATCCCACGTTTCGCGCGTGTCGGGCGAGCCGCGCGGAGGGCCCCAAACGCCGCCGGAAGCGAAGAGAAAGATTTGCTGGGTCCTAGCACCCTGAGAGCACGGACGGCTCGATCCCTCCCGCCTCCCGAGCCGGCGCAGCCCCCCGGCGACTCCGAACAGAGATCGGCTTGTTGGCGGCAGAGACGCCCAGCGGTCCCACGTTTCGCGCGTGTCGGGCGAGCCGCGCGGAGGGCCCCAAACGCCGCCGGAAGTGGAGAGAAAGATTTGCTGGGTCCTAGCGCCCCGAGAATATAGACAGCTCGATCCCTCCCGCCCCCCGACCCGGCGCAGCTCTCCGGCAACTCCCGACAGAGATCAGCTCTCTGGCGGCGGCAACGCCCAGCCGTCTCACGTTTCGTGCGCATCGGGCGGGCCGCGCAGAAAGCCCCAAAGCATAGACTGGCACCTTGGAACCTTCATGACTGCAGGGACTCCAATAACTGGTGAGATATCGGCGCTCGCGACCAGATCACCGAGTGGGGGAGGAGATCCATCCCTATACCTGCAGGGAACCCTGGGAGGGTGGGGGAGCAGTCTTACACACCTCACCCAGGTCACTAGGTAGGGAGTATCTAACCAATATCTGTACAGCC